>CAUEHQ010000621.1:0-68201 GCA_958510825.1 Brachypterus glaber | reverse complement strand
TGTCTTGAAGAGGACGAGTGACCGCACCTACCCTGAGTGACAGCACCAAATTGCCCCATATTTGCATTTTTTATCAGCTTTATTGTTTCTGGGGGCTGCATTGGGGGCGGTACAACATCAATCAATTTGTCCTGAAGAGAAAGAGTGACCGCACCTACCCTGAGTCACCGCAAAAAATTGCCCCATACTTGCTTTTTTTATCACGTTTATTGTTTCTGGGGGCGGCATTGAGGGCGTTACAACAACCTAAACCACTTTGTCTCGAAGAGGATGAGTGACCGCACCCACCCTGAGTGACCGCACCAAATTGCCCCATATTTGTATTTTTTATCACGTTTATTGTTTCTGGGGGCGGCATTGGGGGCGGTACAATAACCAAAACCACTTTTCCTGAAGAAACGAGTGACCGCAACTACCCTAAGTGACCGCACAAAATTGCCCCATATTTGCATTTTTTATCACGTTTATTATGTCTGGTGGCGGCATTGGGGGCGATACAACATCCAAAACTAATTTGTCCTGAAGAGGACGAGTGACCGCACCCACTCTGAGTGACCGCACGAAATTGCCCCATATTTGCATTTTTTATCACGCTTATTGTGTATGGGGGCGGCATTGAGGGCGATACAACATCCAAAACCAATTTGTCCTGAAGAGGACGAGTGACCGCACGAAATTGCCCCATATTTGCATTTTTTATCATGCTTATTGTTTCTGGGGGCGGCATTGAGGGCGTTACAACAACCTAAACCACTTTGTCGTGAAGAGGACGAGTGACCGCACCCACCCTGAGTGACCGCACGAAATTGCCCCATATTTGCATTTTTTATCAGGTTTATTGTTTCTGGGGGCGGCATTGGGGGCGGTAAAATAGCCAAAACCACTTTGTCTTGAAGAGGACGAGTGACCGCACCTACCCTGAGTGACAGCACCAAATTGCCCCATAGTTGCATTTTTTATCAGCTTTATTGTTTCTGGGGGCTGCATTGGGGGCGGTACAACATCAATCAATTTGTCCTGAAGAGAAAGAGTGACCGCACCTACCCTGAGTCACCGCAAAAATTGCCCCATACTTGCTTTTTTTATCACGTTTATTGTTTCTGGGGGCGGCATTGAGGGCGTTACAACAACCTAAACCACTTTGTCTTGAAGAGGATGAGTGACCGCACCCACCCTGAGTGACCGCACCAAATTGCCCCATATTTGTATTTTTTATCACGTTTATTGTTTCTGGGGGCGGCATTGGGGGCGGTACAATAACCAAAACCACTTTTCCTGAAGAAACGAGTGACCGCAACTACCCTAAGTGACCGCACAAAATTGCCCCATATTTGCATTTTTTATCACGTTTATTATGTCTGGTGGCGGCATTGGGGGCGATACAACATCCAAAACTAATTTGTCCTGAAGAGGACGAGTGACCGCACCTACCTTGAGTGACCGCACCAAATAGTCCCATATTTGCAATATTTGTTGGGTGTGGGGGCGGCACTGGAGGCGGTATTTTGACTCAAAGTATTCTATTCAGTAGAGCACATGTGACCGCACCTACCCTGAGTGACCTTACTTAATTGATTTAATATTCACCGAATAATATTTTTTTTAAATTATTTTGTGTGTGATCATCAAATTAGACTTTCCCCTTAGAATATACTTAGAAAGCTAAAATTTGGTACACATGCTTAACTTGGCTGACAGTACAATTTTATATAATACCTACCCCCAACCCCCGACCCAAAAATTAAAAAAAATATATTTTTACCCACACAAGATTATTTAAAACTAAAATTAGGTTACATACTCATTTAATGATAATAAAATTTTACAATAAATTTTACATTCCCCCTCGTGTCCCCATCACCCACTATATGCGTATAAGGCTAAGTTAACACCCCTTTCTTTTTTACCCACTTAGAATATACTTAAAAAGCTAAAATTTGGTGCACATGCTTAACTCGGCTGACAATATCATTTTATATAATACTTACCCCCAACCCCCGTCCCCGCAGATAACTTTGATTTGACAATTATCCCTTGGTGGAATCTCTTTGTTAAAGAAATTCAATGTCAATGTCAATATTTTTTATCTAAATTTTTCTGTAAACTGTAAAAGAAAATTAATAAATAAAGAAAATGTGTACAATTACCTACTAAGAATGGAAAAAATATGAAAATGAAGATTTAGTAAGAATAAAGAAAAAAGGAAGAAAATTTTAAATCGACTGGCATATGCACAATTATTTTTTGGATCATGTTGGATAATTTGTATGCTTAAATTAATGGGGAGTCCCTAGCACAAGCCTAAAGCTTATTTGGGACTCCCCATGACTTTGTAATTAATCTACTGGTAAATAAATAAATAAATAAATAAATAAAATAAATAAATTACGTAATGGTACCAAATCTAAAATTATAATTTTATTCAAATAGCTATACCTAAGCAATACTTTAAGATAAATATATCCTTTCCGATATGAATTCATATATTTAATATTTTACTTACTTTTTGGTTCCCCATTTTATTAAAATATAGAAATTTTGCAAGTTTTTTTATTTTGGAAACTTACTGAACAATGAAAAAAGGCCATTGTTTTAAAACCAGTATTGGTCCATATGGATCTTACTTCAGGGCTGAAAACAGAATTTTATTGGTGGTAATCCCATATAATAAAATATAAAAAAAATATATTTGAGGTTATGTTCTTAAATATACTTACCAAATGTATTTTCTTATATTCTTATTTACATTAAGCTATGCATACTTTAAAATAAAACACAAATATATCTTCATAATGTATACATTACCATTTCCTATTAATAATTATTTTAATGGTGCGTAAGTCATAGAAATACGTCTTTGCATATGACATTTGGCTATTCTCGCCAAAATGATTTTTTAAATACATTGTTGCCAGTTTTTGGGCGTCTCTTTGACGTGTATTATACATTTTGGGCGTCACAACGGTGTAGATACACTGGGTGTGAGTTTAACGTGTATTTGTAAAGTGTATTATACATTTGCTGCAACAGCGCCACCTGGTGGCCACTTGAACGAACCCCTTTTGTATCTAGCTAGATAAACACCCATCAAAGTGACGCCAAAAAATATTTTTTGTTAGGACCTGTACTACACTCTAACCATCCAGAGAAGTCGATTGCGCGCATTAAACAGACTGACGCCCAAAGTCTGGCGTCACAACGTAAATTTGGGTGTCTGATTGACGTCAATTATACGATTTGGGCTTGTATATGACAGAAAAAAATATATATATATATTTACGGCTTTAGTACAAAGTGAGCCCTTATCATATATGGTACAAAGTGAGGACCGGGTGAAAGAAGCGTTGAAATAATATAAAAAGTATATTATAATACTTTTGTATGCCTAATTATTACAGTTCTGGAGAGTATACACGCAAAAAATGATAAATAAGCAAAATGAAAAAGCGGTGTATATTAGCGAGGACAAACTGTTTGACCAACAAAGTTGGCTGTAAGTATATTAAAAATCAAACTCCAGACAAAGTGAGCCATTGTAACGACATAAATCGTCACTTTGTAATATAGCAAGGGTTAATTAAACTATTCGTTTACTTACGTTATAATTTATGTTTATTTTGTATATAAATAGTTACGTACGTACAGAACTATTTTGTATCTGGGACTATTTTGTAGCAGGAACTGAATTCTAACCATATGAGTCTCTGTTCCATAGTTCTACCTGAAAATAACATAAAGAAAACATAATTAGAATATGATTTTTAATAATAAAGAATCATATGACTTATTTCTCTATAGTGCATTTGTCTATGGACTTACCTGGTTTTTATATGTTTCAGAGTCTATTGAGGGTTGGATTTCACTGGCTTTCATCTGTAGCTTGTTTCTCCTGGAAAATTTCATATGTTTATTTCTTCGGGATAATCCAGAATTTGTTGAAAATAGTTTGCTGGAACTGCTCACTTAGATTCAGTATTTTGTTTATACTTAGTTCACAGGACACTTAGTATTCTGTTCGTATTTTTATTAGTTTTGCTGATAAACAATAAGTATTGTTTATATTTGTTTCTTAGAGTAATATTTTGAGGTTAGATATCACTAATACAGATTTATTAGGAAACATTCTTTTAATTAGTTATTATTTTTGGTGTCGTTTCAGTTACCTTTATTAGGAATCCTATACGGTAAAACTGTAGTTGATAATGACTTGCATAGATGTCGCTAATAGTTCAGAAATAGGATTTTATTCACCTGAAGGGTTCATACCGGTTGATAAGGTCGATTTTCGCTCTTTCTTGATGAACTCTGTACAATGGTGGTCTCATTTTGACGAGTGTTTATTTTCTGTAATCATCGAAGTAATCCTTCATGTATTTTTATTTAAAGTTAGTGAAAATGAATATTTAAACAATGCGGAAGATATTATAACTGATATTTTCTACAATTATGCATTTATAATGTTTCGATGGACATCGAAGACTTAGAATGAGACGTAAGTTAAGTTTTTCTGTTTCTTAGAATATTTCTGAGATATAATTATTGTTTTAGCACCATTAATTAAGCACCATAAAGCACCATTATTACTACATTAATTAAGCACAATCACTAGACCATTAATTACTCACCATTTCTATACCATTAATATGGAATTATATTAATTTAAGTTGAAGTTTATTTTGGTATATTTGATATACAAGTTCTCCGCATGGAGTGATGTTCTGTTGGAACATGGTTCTGTAATTTTTGGCATAGATAAATTCTATGTAACCGTCTAGCAGACAATTTTATATTGGACATAATTTTCAAAAGCATATTTAATCCCGGACAACATTTTCAATCGTACATTTTATCCTGGAAGATAATTTTTCCAAAGTAGATGGGACAGCCTATATTTTTTTTCTTTCATTTGAGAAATGAATTCATCAGCATAGGGGAGACTTGCACAGATGAAGACGATGGAATTCATACCTCATGGATTTTGCAGAAACCAGCTAAGTACTCTTTCTGAAAACTTTTGAAAGCAATATTTCATATTTTTAAATTCTTTTATTTCAATATTCTTATAACTGTAAACTTTATCAGATCTGATATAGTATTGATTAATACTATATGCCCTTCTGGCTTTTGTTCATTTTTAGGTACTTATTTTTTTTAAAACATTTAATCTTATTTATTAATTATTAAATATCATACTTTTGATTAAATGATTTCTAATTTAAGCATGACTTTTATACACTGCAAGAAATGATTGTTGTTTACATACATTTCTTGGTGTTTGCTGAACTTCATGTTTTCTTTATACATTTAAGTCGAATGATTTCTGAATTTAGTAATTTTTATTAAGATTTCTTTAATTATATCTTAATATAATTACACATATTTTTTATATATATTAATACATTACTTGATGTGCTTTCATTAAGTTTATTTATAATAAATTTCTCAAATGAATTATCTTATTTTATTTAGAGGTTATATTTTCTCAAACTGAAAAGCTTAAGTATTTACACTAGGTTGTTACTTACCTAAAGGAGTAAAAGCTAAAGTAACTGGCGCCCCTAACAACATTAATCAATTCTTTCTATTTTTCCCTTGCCCATACCCATTGCTCCGCTGTCAAAACTAGCCGTTGGCAGTGAACGTATTAATTACGGTACACTAAAATTGGCGCCCAAGAACGTGGTATTTGGATAGATAGAACACTTGTTTTTTTAATTTTACTCCATTTTTCTCAGTGTATTTTTTATAAAAATCTAAAGCTTATTTTTTTTTTCAGTGTAACTTAATGTTCATTTTGAGAAAACCTACATATAACTGTTGAATAAAATATTTTTTGTTGAAAATTAAGTCAAATTAGAGTTAATCTGATAAGATATATCAGATATGTGTTTTTTATGTTTTTTCTGAATTTTATGGAATAACATGGAATAGAGAAATTTTGGCGTGGGTTCAGTTTTTCTAGAAATTATCGTTTATTCAATAGAAATAAATGGATAATAGGGTATTTATTTATGCGAAGGATATGAATAAATATTAGCTAATTTTGTAGTTTTGGAGACTATTTATAATTATTAATTTGTCCAATTGAGATAAATAATAATTTAGTATTTTTTTTGACATATTTGGGAAATTTTCCAAAGTATGCAAAAACTTTGTTGAACAGTGTACACAAAAAAAAAATAATTTGTGGTACAGTATAAATATTTTATTATAAAATAAATATTTTGAGTAAATTGAATTTAAATTTTGAAAAATAAATATTCAAAATGGAAGATTTAGATAAAATGGAAATTAGATTTTTGACTGCAGAAATGGTAAATTATGAACTTCGTATAAGACATTTAACAGCAAAAAATAATAGAGCATCTAGAATTAAAGTTTTAGGTAGAGCCATAGCTAGGGAAGATCCTAAAGTAAAATATGTAGATCCGACTTTTAATTTTAACAGTGAAGTGGAAAATATTAATAGAATTTTAGATAGTATATCTTCAGAAATTGTAGAATATCATGGTGATTATAGTTTAGCTGATTTAAGAAAATTAAAAACTTATTTAGTACATGTAACAAATCGTCTGCAACGTTTTCCTGAAGTAGAAGAAAATAAAGTTAGACGTATTCAATTTTTAGAAATAACAAAAGCAACTTGTTTAGAAATAGAAGCAGATATTTTAGATCTTTATGAAAAATCTGGTAAAAATTCAGATCTTACTCAAGTAAATAATAATATTTCATTACATAATAGTACACAGTTTAGTCCTAATGTTTCTAGTAAAAAAGATAATGATTATTTAAAATCAGTACCAGTTTATAAATGGAATATTAATTTTGATGGAAAGTCTAATGTTTTAAATTTTATTGAGCAAGTTGAATATATGAAAATAAGTAGAAATGTTACAGACGAAATGTTATTTAAATCCGCATATGACTTATTCAAAGAACCAGCATTGTCATGGTTTCTCTCAATTAAAGATAATTTAAATTCGTGGTCTCAAATAATTCAAGCATTAAAAAAAGATTTTCTTCCAGCTAACATAGATGATAGAACATGGGATGATATCCGTTCTAGATATCAAAATCCCGATGAATCTATCGCAATTTTTATAGGTGCTATGGAAACCTTGTTTAAACGTTTAATTCATGCTGCAAGTTTATATACTAGACTTAAGACGATTAGAGAAAGAATATTACCACATTATTTTACACCATTATCACTTATAGAAATAAATGATTTAGAAGATTTAAAGGACAGTTGTAAAAGAATAGATGAAGCTTATCAATTAAAACAAAAGAGCATAGCAGGTAAAAGTGTGGCAAAAAATAAAGCAGTTAATAAAGTAAATGTCCTAAGTTCGGATATAAATCAAAATTTTAGTAGTAAATGTAATTGTAGTCATAATACCACAGTGTCCAAACTTACCCCATCTTCCTCTACTCGTCAAAGTTCAGTATGTAATAGTAGTCAAGTTTCTCAAATTAGTCAAAGTACCAATCAAAGCTTTAATAATACACAGAATAGTAATAATAAAAGTAGACAAGTAATTTGTTATAACTGTAACCAACCAAATCATATTTTTAGCAAATGTTTAGCTAAAAGAACAAAGTTTTGTTATAAATGTGGATATAAAGATGTAGTTTTTAAAAATTGCCCTTCCTGTACAAAAAAACTAAATAGGAAAGTGGATGATTTTAGTCGGCATTCACTTAATAAAAAGGCTAAAAATAATAATGACAGTCAGGTAAAAAAGGATAACAAAACTACTTTTTGTAAAAACATTTATTATAATAAAAGTAATATCAATTCTTTACAAAAATCAAGTGTAACAGAAACAAATAAACGATTTTATTTGAATGAATGGAAAGATTGGTTGGATAAAGTTAAAAATTTTTATAAACCGTATAGTTTGTCTGTAATTAATAAAAATTCTTTTATTAAATTACCTAGAGATAACCGTCCATATATTAAAGTAAATATTTTTGATAAAAATATAACAGCTTTGATTGATACAGGTGCAAATTGTTCAGTGGCTGGTGGTCACGCGATTAAAATTTTAGAAAAATTTAATTTAAAAATTGATAAATGTCTTATACCGCATGTTACTACAGCTGATAAATCTAAACAGTAACTGGTGTTGTTTATTTACCTATTAAAGTAGATAATGAAGTTAAGATTTTACAAGTCTTGGTTGTTCCTTCTTTGGAAACAAATTTTATTTTTGGTGTGAATTTTTTACAATTGTTTTCTATGACTCTGGATTTTTCTGATGAATCTTGGAATAATAAAATTAATAAATTGAATGTGATCAGTAATAACAGTGATAGTCAGGATATAAATAAAGATAATTCAGTAGGCTTATGTGACTTGACAGACGAACAGAAAAAGATAGCAGATAAATTTGTTAGTTTATTTAAAGAATTATATAGCGAAAAAATAGGTAGAACAAATTTAATAGAACATGATATAGATACAGGAAATAATAAACCTTTTAAAATGCGTCAATATCCTTTGTCACCTTATTTAATAGAAATTTTACATAAAGAGTTAGATAAAATGTTAAAAGATGATATAGTTTCACCATCTTATTCTGATTTTAATTCACCAGTTTTATTAGTAAAAAAAGCTAATGGTACATACCGTTTTTGTTTTGATGGACGTAAATTAAATTCTATTACAAAAGGTGATTCACATCCTTTACCAAGGATAGACTCCATTTTAAGTTTATTAGGCGATGCAAAATATATATCAAGTATAGATTTAAAAAATGCTTTTTGGCAGATTCCACTTACAAAAACTGCTAAAGAAAAAACTGCATTTTCCGTACCTGGTAGGGGACTATTTGAATTTAATGTAATGTGTTATGGACTCAAAAATGGAACACAAAGTCAGCAAAGATTAATGGATAAACTTTTTCCTTTCTCCTTTTATCCAAATATATTTGTTTATATTGACGACATTATAATAGTATCAAAAACTTTTGAGGAACATATTGAATTACTTCAAATAGTACATGAAAAATTAAAATCTGCTAATCTTACAATAAATTTTGAAAAAAGTAATTTTTTTAGAAAATCACTTAAGTATTTAGGTTTTGTAATTGATAATTTTGGTTTAAGAACCGATCCGCAAAAAGTAGAAGCAATAATAAACTATCCTAGACCAACAAATAGTACAGAGATAAAACGATTTTTAGGTGTAGCTTCGTGGTATCGTAGATTTGTTAGGAATTTTTCAACAATTGTTAGTCCATTAAATTCACTTTTAAAGGGCAAAGGTAAAAAACAAGCCATTAGTTGGAATACTGATGCAGAAAAAGCTTTTTTATTGTTGAAGGAATCTTTAATAAATGCTCCAGCTTTAGCAAGTCCCAATTTTTCTTTACCATTTGTTATACAATGTGATGCTTCTTTAGTTGGCCTCGGTTCCATATTAACACAAAAGCAAGATGGTCAAGAAAAAGTAATAGCTTATGCTAGTAGAGCTTTAACACGTAGTGAAATAAAATATTCTGTAGGTGAAAAGGAATGTTTAGCTGTTTTGTTTGCTATAGATAGGTTTAGACCATATATTGAAGGTGTTAAATTCACAGTAATTACAGATCATTCTTCATTAAAATATTTGAGTAATATGAAAGATCCCTCTGGTCGCTTGGCTAGATGGTCATTAAAATTACAGCAATATGATATGGATATTGTATATCGTAGAGGTAAATTAAATGTAGTAGCTGATGGGTTATCCAGAGCTTTTGATAGAATAGAACCAGAAAAATCAATTTTTCCAGATGTAAATTTAATTAATTTTAATGTAAATGATTATAATAGTGATAAATATTATATTCAGTTGAGGGAAAAAATTGTTAAGAGTCCAGATTCATATCCGCAATTTAAAGTTATTGATGATAATATTTATAAGTTCATACCGACCAAGACAAAAGTAAAAAGTAATATTATAGAGTGGAAATTGTTAGTGCCTCAAAAATGTCGTAAACAAGTACTAAAAGAATGTCATGACGATGTATTAGCTTCTCATATGGGATTTTTTAAAACTTTTCATAGAATTTCAGAAACATATTTTTGGCCAAAAATGCGTAAAGATATTTTAAAGTATGTAAGATGTTGTAATATTTGTCAATCACAAAAAGTTAGTAATTCTGCACGTTTTGGATTGATGGGTCGTGAAAAAGAAGTAAATTATCCGTGGCAAGTTATTTCATGCGATTTGCAGGGACCATTTCCCAGAAGTTCTAAAGGTTTTTGTTATCTTTTAGTTGTGTCAGACTGGTTTACAAAGTATACATTATTACATCCTTTAAGGGAAGCTACTGCAAATGCAATATGTAAATTCATTGAGAATGAAGTTTTTTTAGTTTACGGAGTCTGTCAATTTTTAATTGTCGATAATGGAAAACAATTTGCTGGTAAAGTTTTTAAAAAATTAGCAGATGAATATAATGTACAGAAAATTTGGTTTAATGCACTTTACCATAGTCAAAATAATCCGACGGAAAGGCAACATCGCACAATTTCTACTGCTATAAGATCATATATAAAAGATAATCAAAAAGAATGGTGTAAAAATTTAGCAAAAATAGGTCTAGCTTTACGAACGTCTGTAAATGAAGTTACGGGGTATACGCCGGCATTTCTTAATTTTGGGAGGAATGTACCTATCACAGGAACTTATTATGGCAAAATGACATCAACTGATGGTGTTAAATTAGAACCTTGTGACAGAGACTCGTATAGCCAAGATTTGGGAAATCTTAAAGAGATTTTTATTGATGTAAAGAAATATTTACATAAAGCTTATGAACGTAATAAGCGTACTTATGATTTGCGCAAGCGTGAAGTAAATTTTGATATAGGTGAAAAAGTTTGGAGACGAAACAAAGTACTCTCAGATGCTAGTAAAAGTTTTGCTGCAAAACTTGCTCCAAAGTACATACTTTGCAAAGTTGTTGCGAAAAAGTCAAAGTTAGTATATATTTTGGAAAATGCAGATGGTCATAGAGGCGACTGGCATGTTAAAGATCTAAAGAAATATTTTGGATCGAATAGTGACATTTCAGTTGGCTAGATTTGATTAAATAAGAATATTTTCTTAGTATCATTCGGAATGATATTTAAAAAAAATATCAATGTATTGAAAATATTTAAAGGGTACCCAAAACTTTTGTATATAGTAGTAAAAAAAATATATAAATATATTTTTTGTAGAAGAGAATTCTGGTGCACACAGTCAAGTCTTATTTCTATTTTTTTATCTTGATAAAACTTAGCTAAAAAGAAAAACAAAATTAATTATGACAATTACCTGATTATGACAATTACCTGATTATGACAATTACCTGATTATGACAATTACCTGTTTATGACACACACCGATAAAGTCCCAAAATTATGTTCTACATAAGAGTAGGCGGATGATACACGTAGTTATCAAGCTTAGCTATTGTTAATTATCAAGTAGTATTTCAAATGATTTACATAAAGTATTGTATTTTTTGTTGATTTATTAAATAAAATATAGTATATATTTTAGCTATTTAAGTTAAATAGTTATAGAGTTTGGTATAAAAATATTTTTTGTATATTAAATATTTTTATTATTTTTGGAGGGGGCATGTGTAACGACATAAATCGTCACTTTGTAATATAGCAAGGGTTAATTAAACT
The DNA here is from genome assembly GCA_958510825.1 of Brachypterus glaber. Lineage (NCBI taxonomy): Eukaryota > Metazoa > Arthropoda > Insecta > Coleoptera > Kateretidae > Brachypterus > Brachypterus glaber. Next base: position 56,531 of record CAUEHQ010000621.1, on the reverse strand, counting down.
ATTCGTTTACTTACGTTATAATTTATGTTTATTTTGTATATAAATAGTTACGTACGTACAGAACTATTTTGTATCTGGGACTATTTTGTAGCAGGAACTGAATTCTAACCATATGAGTCTCTGTTCCATAGTTCTACCTGAAAATAACATAAAGAAAACATAATTAGAATATGATTTTTAATAATAAAGAATCATATGACTTATTTCTCTATAGTGCATTTGTCTATGGACTTACCTGGTTTTTATATGTTTCAGAGTCTATTGAGGGTTGGATTTCACTGGCTTTCATCTGTAGCTTGTTTCTCCTGGAAAATTTCATATGTTTATTTCTTCGGGATAATCCAGAATTTGTTGAAAATAGTTTGCTGGAACTGCTCACTTAGATTCAGTATTTTGTTTATACTTAGTTCACAGGACACTTAGTATTCTGTTCGTATTTTTATTAGTTTTGCTGATAAACAATAAGTATTGTTTATATTTGTTTCTTAGAGTAATATTTTGAGGTTAGATATCACTAATACAGATTTATTAGGAAACATTCTTTTAATTAGTTATTATTTTTGGTGTCGTTTCAGTTACCTTTATTAGGAATCCTATACGGTAAAACTGTAGTTGATAATGACTTGCATAGATGTCGCTAATAGTTCAGAAATAGGATTTTATTCACCTGAAGGGTTCATACCGGTTGATAAGGTCGATTTTCGCTCTTTCTTGATGAACTCTGTACAATGGTGGTCTCATTTTGACGAGTGTTTATTTTCTGTAATCATCGAAGTAATCCTTCATGTATTTTTATTTAAAGTTAGTGAAAATGAATATTTAAACAATGCGGAAGATATTATAACTGATATTTTCTACAATTATGCATTTATAATGTTTCGATGGACATCGAAGACTTAGAATGAGACGTAAGTTAAGTTTTTCTGTTTCTTAGAATATTTCTGAGATATAATTATTGTTTTAGCACCATTAATTAAGCACCATAAAGCACCATTATTACTACATTAATTAAGCACAATCACTAGACCATTAATTACTCACCATTTCTATACCATTAATATGGAATTATATTAATTTAAGTTGAAGTTTATTTTGGTATATTTGATATACAAGTTCTCCGCATGGAGTGATGTTCTGTTGGAACATGGTTCTGTAATTTTTGGCATAGATAAATTCTATGTAACCGTCTAGCAGACAATTTTATATTGGACATAATTTTCAAAAGCATATTTAATCCCGGACAACATTTTCAATCGTACATTTTATCCTGGAAGATAATTTTTCCAAAGTAGATGGGACAGCCTATATTTTTTTTCTTTCATTTGAGAAATGAATTCATCAGCATAGGGGAGACTTGCACAGATGAAGACGATGGAATTCATACCTCATGGATTTTGCAGAAACCAGCTAAGTACTCTTTCTGAAAACTTTTGAAAGCAATATTTCATATTTTTAAATTCTTTTATTTCAATATTCTTATAACTGTAAACTTTATCAGATCTGATATAGTATTGATTAATACTATATGCCCTTCTGGCTTTTGTTCATTTTTAGGTACTTATTTTTTTTAAAACATTTAATCTTATTTATTAATTATTAAATATCATACTTTTGATTAAATGATTTCTAATTTAAGCATGACTTTTATACACTGCAAGAAATGATTGTTGTTTACATACATTTCTTGGTGTTTGCTGAACTTCATGTTTTCTTTATACATTTAAGTCGAATGATTTCTGAATTTAGTAATTTTTATTAAGATTTCTTTAATTATATCTTAATATAATTACACATATTTTTTATATATATTAATACATTACTTGATGTGCTTTCATTAAGTTTATTTATAATAAATTTCTCAAATGAATTATCTTATTTTATTTAGAGGTTATATTTTCTCAAACTGAAAAGCTTAAGTATTTACACTAGGTTGTTACTTACCTAAAGGAGTAAAAGCTAAAGTAACTGGCGCCCCTAACAACATTAATCAATTCTTTCTATTTTTCCCTTGCCCATACCCATTGCTCCGCTGTCAAAACTAGCCGTTGGCAGTGAACGTATTAATTACGGTACACCATAATAAAATAATATACTTACTGTACAGCTAGCAAAGTGAGGACCAGCGATGTTGTCAGATTTATGCGCCATTCTAGCAGTTTTTATTTTAATAAAAAATATTATATTGTGTACACCTACAATTCACAAGACACCCACGTATTTTATTATTTAGTGAAAAAAAGAATTAATCGGGGAAGAATTATAGTAGATCTTGCTTTAAAAGGTAAGTATTGCAAATAGTTATATAATAGTTATGTTTTTCACAAAATAATATTAACACAATTAATAATGAGTTATTATTGTTATCTATCCCACGGGCTAGTGCTATTCCATTTTAAGTCTATATTGCATAGCGTTTCTTTCAAGTAACGCTGGATTTACGATTTACAGCCTTGTAAATTTCCAACTATTTAAAAATTAAAAAAAAAATTGCATAGACTTAATTTAGTCTATTCGTGTAAATATTTTCAATTTTATTTGCATATTTTTGAGTTTTATGTTTGGTGTAAAAAAAATAATGTAACCCTTGTATCTTGCAAATATATTCAATTCTTTTTTGCATATTTTTGCATTTCATGATATTTTGTGTAAGAAAATTGATTTCGAGCAAAACACGACCGACTGTCATTCGGTCTGTCCGGGAAATCATATAAGCACGATAACAGTTATCGGATAACTTAGAAATGGTTTAAGCTAAAAACTAAAAATTTGGTATTCAGGTTACCAAAAGTTCTCGCTTTGGATCGTTTTTGGTAAAAATTGGGTAGAGCATCTATCCCATTTTTTTTGCTAGCAAGAGAAATTTCTGGAAAAATACAAGATACAATAAATTTAAAATTGGTATGTGTTTTCTAGATCGCTGAAACTTAATCTCACTTCCTGGATGCCCTCCAGGGAGCCGATATATTGGAGTTTTTGAGGTTTCTGAAATTTAATCTGATAACTTCACCCCCGGGGAATGAAGAAATTTAAAAAAAATCACGAAGCTTTTTATCTATGTATTTTGCTTTATTATTTTCAAAATTTAGAAAATTTGTATTTGTAATTTTAAAAGCATGATAACTTAAGAACGTTTTGATCTAGAGACTTCAAATTTTGCATACAGATTTTTAACTAAAAGTTCGTGTTTGGTATTGTTTAGGTTGGTTTAGAAGAGTTTTGTGAGCTAAAATTTGGTACATGATCTTGTTTTCGATTAAAAAATATTTTTACTTTCAGAAGGCCCTTCAATGTAAAATTTGCCTACAAAATGAGGTCTGCGACCAAGTGGCGATCAATATACGGACCTCACTTTGTAAAGTCCTAAAAATTCATTTTTTAAGCTTTGACAACATTTGTCAATGGTATTTTATTGTCTTTTAATTTATACATTTTGCACGATATGTTTGATTAAAAATTCTTGCCTTATATATTAATTTTTAATTTTCGAAATTTGGCACAGATTCTTATTTTTGTATTTTTTACAATTTTACAACATATAGAGCGGGGCTAAATTTAGTATAATTTCTGGATTTTACGACCCTGCATGTATACACCGTGTATTTGAAATAGCGTCGAAAAAAAAAATACACGAATAGCTCATGGTATAACTAACATTTTCCGTGAAAATTAAAAAAAATATGTGCAGTAGTTTCAGAATGGGATTTTTTTGAAAAAAATGTACCTTTTAGCCGTACTTCAATGTCACGCTGTGAAATTCTCTAAATTAATGGTGACCTTGTAGCAAATATGTATGAAATCTTCCCAACGTTGCCAGATTCACTCGATGAGAAAAGTTTTTTTAAACTTACCTGCCGTAGTAAAATAGGGGCCCTATTATAAAGCCATGTTTTCATGAAGTAAACATCTCATTATCACCTAGGTAATAATAATATTTTAGGAATCCGCTGGATGGCATCGAACTATTTCCCCAACCCTTGTTTTTTATCTTAACAAGAAGTTTTCACTGATTTTTTTAAATTATCAACCACAGCGATAGAATCACTATAAGATTTATTAAATAATAAAGTAAAAAAATGTACACAACACTTTCCACTTTGAAACACTTTTTTGCATTAGAATGGTCGGGATAGGTATTAAACTTGAAATATTAAACAAAAATTGTCTAATCACTACAGGAAAATAACGCACATAAACCACTGCAATGATTATTAACTATTTATTATTGTCACTACGATTTATTGCAAAAAATACTGGTCAAAATAATTTTCTGAGAATCGAATTTGTTTGTTTGTTTGTTTGTTTGTTTAACCTCGTACTATTCTACTTAATTAAGCATCCCCTAAGTCCAGGACTTGTGTGGGCTAGTAGTAGAGGGAACCACCGGCTTATACTGACTTTCGAACCAGTTTCTAGGGAGTGTCCGTTTCACTTATCGCCTTCGCCAAATTTCAATTATTAATTAACTGAAAAAGGCAAATCGGCGCCAGTGAGAATCGAACTCACGATAGTAGACTTGCTATGCATACGCGCTAGGCACTACACTATGCCTCCCATAAACGTAAGTCGTAGTTTCATAAACCAAAGCCAGTTTTTATATTTCTACAGTTGGCTACTCTTTGTTTGGTATTTTTAGGTTAGATAATTTATTTTTTCGTATTGTTTTGACTGTAGGAAAACTGTTGTTTACATCCCATCAGGGGGCTATTTTTACGTGCAATGGGAAATTTGGATTTGTGCTATATAAAATACTGATCAAAATGTGAAGTGAATCGCCCAAAGATTTTCAACAAATTTAAAGTTAAATATCTCCGAATATAATAAAAGTTGCCCATGTTTCCTGATGTGTGAGCTCGGTGGGTTTTGTTGACAAGCATGTTGAGAAGCATGTTGCCCAACATGCTCCCTAGTGAGTGGCCTTCAGCAAACTTTTTTATAATTTGTATAAATTATAATACAAATTAAAAAAAAGTAGGATTTGTTAAAGTTGTAGAAGCTTATAGCATTTTAAAGTATAGACTAGATTCCAAGGGGCGCCGGCCCCATGTTATGGGTCCAGGGTGGCCATGACCTCCGCCTCCCGACTCGGCGCCTTTGCCCCTTAACAAGGGGCCCTTGTAAATAGTGCCTGTCACAGCCAGCTCAGAAAGATCGCCGCCCCCCCCAAACTCAAAAAAAAAATTGTTTGGATTACATTGAAAGTCATTTCGCCATTGCACTTATTTCCGATAAATTTTTTTACACAGCCATTTTTTGCTAAAGGCTGATCAGACCCTCTAAGAAAATAATTTTTTTTTAAGTTTATACGGGGACCTCCGTTGTTTAAATAAAACCCTTAAAATTTTCTGTGATGTAAAGTTTTTTAACCGATTCTATGTAACTAGTTGACTTTTTTCGAAAATTTGTTAAACTTTACTTTACTAAGCTTGACGGACCCTCTCACAGGATAGGGGCATAAAACTTTGTACCCCCTTTGATCCTCTGTTTGTGGAATCCTGAACACTTATTTTGGGTCAGTGACAGACTGGGTATACGCAAGTATACCAGAGCCCGGGTAAATTCACCAGGGCTCTGCGAAACTGCCAAAGGGGGCCCAAAAAACAGCCAAATGGTCAACGGAACCCGCAAAACGGTCGAAGGAGCTCGCGAAACGTCGCAAAGAGGGCCCGTCTAAACGTACAAAGGGGCCAGCAAAAGAAATAAATTCTCTTTTCAAAAAACAACAACCTTTATCATGCAGGCCCGTGTTATAAAATCAATAGAGCCCAGGATGTCACCTAACAGTATCCAAATTAGTAAATTTTTCCTATACTTATATTATACAGAAATTATAATTTTAGTACAAAAATATGCATAATTTTGTAAATTTTTGTGTAAAAAAAGGAAATTATGGGCCAGTGACTAATAATGAATGTTGAAATAAAAGTACAAATGTCAAGCCTAAGTAAAAAAAAATGCTCTGTAAATAAATATTAAACTCACCTCCTCCCTCCCCCTGTCACAAACCGTCACATTTTCTGTGACTACCCCCCCCCCCAGGCGCGTTATGTAATATATAGATAGCCACTAAACCACCACACTAAATTCCAAATCTAACTGATAACACAGCACTTATAGACCTTTAAAGATCGACATGTTAAATAATTTCATAGGAATATCCCTATGGAGGCCTTGACAGTTAAATCCTGAAACTGATTGAAAGACTTTGTAGGTTTTAGGCTGGGTTTATCAATATACAGCTAAAACTAACTGACACATAATTGCCATGGCAACTCCAATTAATGTTCAGAATTTGTCCTTAACTAACCATTAGATAAAATTTTAAATGCACATTGATAAACCGGGCCTTAGTAGGGTAAATTTTTGCCGGTTCCTTTTTATGGAATCCTGTCAAAATAATTGTCAAACTGATTTTTTAGAATTTATTAGGAAACCAGCCGTCTCGAATGAGCGAGAATACTTTCACATAAAAAAAATTGTCCAGAAAAAAATGATTACAATTTGGGGAGGGGGGGAGGTCTTGAAAAATCGATAATAACATTTTTTATGTAATTTTATTTAACCTTTTAGGTGCTTTTTAAATTTTTCTTCCATTGGAAATACTAAATAACTTGTCCGGAAACAATGTATTACCTTTTGGGGTGAGGGGGGTCATGGAAAAAAATGATAATAAATTTTTTTTATGTAACTTTATTTTACCTTTTAGGTGTATTTTTGAATTTTTCTTCTATTGTGAATGATAAAGAAAAAAATAATAATAGCATTTTTTGTTTCGTTTTAAAGTATGTGGTTTTTAATTTTCTTATATTCTAAATAATAAAATTAAGACCACAACAAAAATTTAACCCCCTTCCCTTCAACCGATTTTGTTGAGATACAAACTTGTCCAAGATAATATAAAAATACATCTGTATACCAAATTTCAAGTCGCTAGCTCAAAGCGTTCTTAAGTTATCGTGGATACAGACAGACAGACAAACCGACAGACAATTTTTGTTGTAGATTAATTTGATTTTTCTTGACGTTTTAGGCAGCGGCGGATCCAGGAAATGGTCCGAGGGGGGGGGGGGTAAAATCAAAAAATAAAATTTTAATAATAATAAAAATATTTATTGGAAACTTCGAACAGGCTAACGACCGGAGTCTTTCTGCCCATATTTTACAAAATTATTAGTTATCATTTGTTATGACTACAATAAATTATTAGAAAAAAAAAACTAACTTATATAAATTTAGACTTAAAATATAAAAAAAGAATACTTAAATATCACAGGTAATTTAGTTTGTTTTTAACAGTTTTAAGGCATCAAAGAGTGGTCTTTCAGGGTGTCTTCATTTTGGCTCTTGCGTTGGTTCATCGTAGCTGATCACATGTTTAATTTTTTCTATGTTTGCATCTTTGTTTGGAAAGTTTGTTGTCAGACGATTTAATCTATCTTCTATTGGTTCCAGGTCAGTCTTCTCATAAAGGAAAGCGTTTGAGGGATTGTGTAAAGGGTTGTTGGGATTTCTCATTTTTGTTATGGATCTGAAATAAAATTTTATATTCTTGAATTAAGAAAAAACTTAAGAAAGCCCTAGCACCGCAGGCAAAGCTTTTACAAATTTGATGGTCTATTTTAATTTTAAACCAGTCTTTTAATTTACAATTAATTAAATATAAAATTTACAAAAATACAAAGAACTCTAGCCCCGCAGGCGAAAATTTTTACGAATTTTACGCTTAAGTTCTACTTTTGCAATTATTTATAAAACTTACAAAAACACAAGGAACACTAGCGCCGCAGGCGAAAATTTTTACGAATAACCAAACGTTCTACAAATTTTGAAATTATTTTATCCTGGGGGGTAGTTAAGTTCAGATGTATTTATGTGTAGAAAAAAATTGTGACCTGAAGCATCAATTCTGAGATCAGATCCAGTTTTAGCGACCCCGAAAATATAAAAATGCGTTGCATCTGGCACATGATTTTTTTGCGGGGCTGTGATATCATTTTTAGGCTCTTTTATGGGGTGACTGGTAGCTTTAATAATTTTGCAATTATTTAAAAAATTTACAAAAATACAAGGAACTCTAGCGCCGCAGGCGAAAATTTTTACGAATAAGCAAACGTTCTACAAATTTTGAAATTATTTTATCCTGGGGGGTAGTTAAGTTTAGATGTATTTATGTGTAGAAAAAAAATGTGACCTGAAGCATCAATTCTGAGATCAGATCCAGTTTTAGCGACCCCGAAAATATAAAAATGCGTTGCATCTGGCACATGATTTTTTTGGGGGGCTGTGATATCATTTTTAGGCTCTTTTATGGGGTGGCTGGTAGCTAAAGGGTAGAAGTTACAACCACCATGAATTAAACTAAATTTTTAAATATAAAGCTATTTTTCTTCAAATTATTTTAAAATAAAATCATCCACCATTAAGGGTTGAGGTATTTAATTTTTATTTTAACCATAACAGCATTTTTTTAGCTCTTTCAAATAACCTATTACAAGATGGGGGTTGATGTTTAAGATTCTAATGTTGAGGTAGCTGGGAGTCATGTAATGCTTTGTTTGCAAGATAATTAGGGTGGATCATTTTCAAATGATCACCCTGTATGTTTTTAGACAGTGATTTCCCTATAAAGATGTAGGAAAATCTCTATTAAAACCTATAGAGACCTACATGTTTCATAGGAAATTCCGTACTTAAACCTATGTAGTTCAGTACAGCACCAACGAACAGAACTAAAGTCACTTTCCATCACTTATAATCACAGACCGCACTTTGTGATTGAACACACAAACCACCATATTTAGTTTAACTTTTAATATAGGTACCGTAATTTCACACAACAATAGTCCGTAATTTCACACAACAATAGTCCAGAACCACACAAGTATACTCCAGCAACACACCTATGAGCAGCATATTTAAAAAAAAAACATTGAAAACATGTTGCTGTATATCTTATTGGGGTGGAGTTAAAACATGGACTATAGTTGTGATCCTAAACCATACTTGTGAGTACTATTACTTACCAAATCCATTGCCATAATATGGAATTTCAATTATTTATTATTAAACAATTCAGTATCACAGTTACGTCCTTTATGTTATTATGATGTTTTGGGTTTAAGTTTGTATTGGTATCTCTGCTCAAAAAGTCCAAACCAGTTATTAAAAGCTAAAAACAACACAAAAATGAAAGGCATTTACTAGAAAACTACAATCAACGTTTACATACCTTCCTTGAAAAAACATTCGATGTTTTAGCCTATTCCATTTTGAACATAAAGATTGGATATCATTGAAATTTAAAGAACAACAAAATTGTTTTGCACTTTGGGCACTACATTACACTAAAAATCACAGAACAACCCCTTATAATTTATCATGGAGGGTAAACTCGTGATCGTTCTGTAGCCACCTGGCTTTGTTTGTTTAATCATTTAACGTCGTTTTTCGCTGCTATATGGCCTAATTTACGGGCCGCCACGTGGCTTTTAATTTTTTTCTACGTTCGTGATACATAACCTTACTTTTTGACTTTTTGAAAAATATAAGTGATACCAACAGCAGAAAAATAAAATTTAAAAGGTACTCCTATAACATTTGTAGCGTCCCGTGTCGAGCTGCGCTGGCCATTTTTCAATGCATTATTCTAAATCAAACCAATTTTTTACAAAAAAAAAAATACACCAAACAGGTGCAAAACCAACGTTAACGTAAAGTGACGCTTGTATTGAAACCAGCGGCTAATGGCAGCACAACGTGCGGAGTTTGGTTTGGTGCGTTTGGTGTTTTGTTTTTTTTTTTAATGGGGGTGTTTCTTTACCTAAACGTTGGTTTTAGGCCTGTTTGGTGTTTTTTTTTGTTGTAAAAAACACTTTCATTGAAAAACAGTAAGCCGTCTACTACGCATGCGCATCTTGGCACGTTTATCAAGCTCCGACTTACGACTAACTCGAATTGCACAAAAAAATTGCATTTTTATAAGCATCAAGAACAAAACGAATTCATAGAAAAAGGAATAAATTAAGTAATTATAACGTAAAGTAATGTACCTAGTGGGAATTTTAATGTAAGACGATAAGTTAAAGTTGTATTTAATTAACAAAATACTATTTACGTGCAAACATTTATGATTATTTCTTTTTCATCAAATTAAATAAAAGTGGTAGTGAATCATTACTAAGTGATATGGTATTTTTTCTACTAAAAAATCTGTGTGAGAACGATAAAGTTCACCATGTTAAAAACAACATCTGTTAAATAGTTTGTAGGTGAAGATTATGAATATGGCAAGTACATCTTTGGTTATTATTTTAAAATTTTTTACGGTACTTTATAATTATTGTTGATAAAATTCTATGATGATTAAAAGACGATAAAAGTTATTTTGTCAAACAGTAAATACGGTATCGACAAAATCTGACAACGTTGCATTTTACAAATTTGAAGCGCGATGATAAAGCTTACAGATGCGTCGTCTGTAGGCTGGATTTAAGGTTTTCTAAAGAATTTTTTTAGATTTTTTTTTCCAATTTTTTTCTTTCTGAATCGATTTTTGGGGTCACAAAGATGATCTGTTTTTTTTTCCGACACTATTTCAAATACACCGTGTACAGTTATATTATAGTTATATTTTGTAAAAAAATAGAATAGAGCAAAGGAGCCAAAGCGGAAAAAATACAAGAAACAAAAAAATTAAAATTGGTATGTATTTTTGAGTTCGCTGAAACTTAAACTCATTTCCTGGACGGCCTTCAGAGAGCCGATATATTGTCGTTTTTGAGGTTTCTGAAACTGAATCTGAAAACACCCCCGGGGAATGGAGAAAAATTTTAAAAAATCCGAAAGCTTTTTATCTATGTATTTTGCTTTATCATTTTTAAAATTTAGAAAATTCGTAATTGTAATCCTGAAAGCATGAAAACTTAAGAACGCTTTGAGCTAGAGACTTAAAATTTTGCATACAGATTTTTTACCAAAATTTCTTGGTTGATATTGTTTTTGGGAGAGTTTTTGAGCTGAAATTTGGTGCCTGATCTTTTTTTTTTATTAAAAAATATATCTACTTTTAGCATACAGAGTGAGATCCTTCAATGTAAAATTTGCATACAAAGTGAGGTCCGCGACAAAGTAAGGATCAATATACGGACCTCATTTTGTAAAGTCCTGAAATTATTTTTTTTAAGCTTTGACAAAATTTGTCAATATTTAATATTGTATTTCAATTTATACATTTTGCACGATTGTTTCATCGTGCCTTATATATTAATTTTCAAAATTTGGCACAGGTTCTTATTTTTGTATTTTATACAATTTTATAACATGTGAGACGGACCTTTAATTTTGCCAAAAAAACAACATAAGTTGTCATTTTTTCAGTTAACTCAAAAAGTACTACATAAATTTGATTGATGCTGTGCTTTAAATTTGAAGCTTAATCGAGTTACGTTTTTCTTTTTATCAAGTTTATCAAAAACAAAAAATTGGTTTGATAAACTTGAGTAGAAGAAAAAAAAAAGGGTCACTCCATCCGGCGGCAGTTCAGCGAAATCACCGTTAATGTAGAAGAAGTAAACGACATGAGCTTCAAATAAAAATCAACAAATCTGCTGATTTAGCACTTTTTGAGTTAACTGAAAAAAGGACAACTTTCAGGAAAATACTGATCTCCTAAACCAGAAGTAAACATATAAAAAAATAGAAAAGAAAATATTTATTATAACTGCGGCAATAAGAGAGACTTTAACAATTTGATAAACAGTTGCAGTGGCGTACCATGCAAGTTCTAGAAGATGGGGCAAAAATCATAGTTGTACATTGTTGCTGTCAATACAAAAATACTTCGGTATTCATTCTTAATACAAATAAAAGTAAAGAATATTTAAGCTATAAAACAAAAAAAGAATCAGTCAAATCCATTAAGTACTTTTCGAAATATTTAAATTGTAAGTGTAATTAGTAATTTAAAAAAAAAATTTGTAGGTATTGAAATTTAATTTTTTTTTTGTTAAAAAAAAAAACGATTTTTTTGGATTTTTTTTTGAAATTTTCATTTATATTATTTAAATTTTTTTAATTTTTGGCAAAAATTCCCATTTTCAATACATTGTTAACACGTTCGCTGCCAATGACGCTTATACCTAAGCGTTGATTTAAGGCAGCCAGTGTTATCGGTTTTTAGTTGAGTAAACATCGCTAGGTAGACATACGACTAAAGTTACTTTAAACGCAAAAGTGCACGCGGTTCCAAATTTTTTCGTTTTTATGTCCAATCAATTTAAAAAAATTGTTGGCATCCGAGAAAACTTACCATTTTTGCATTGAAAGCCGAAACGTGTTAGAAAAGTGTAGAATAAACAATTTAATTATCTTTAAAATGATTTACAACACGACCCCCTTCTCTTTTAAAAATTTGCTCCATTAGTCCCCTGCCTCCATTGAATCCCTAAATGTATTAAATATATATGTAAAAAAAATATTTGGGTAATGTTATTTACGTTAAAGGGAAGGCGGACTTTTGACACGCATATACTTAACTATAGGAAAAAGTATTCTTTTTTAGCAGCAGTATTTTTTACTAATCCAGAGGACTAAAATTATAGTGTAAGTAATCGAGTAAGTAATTTTCTCTTTTTCAGAATTTTGTATCGTATTATAATAATAATAATTATAATTAATGGTTGGATATCCTGAATAACAATTACTTTCACTAAAATATGGTGTTAATTGCTACCCTGCTTGGTGATAATAAAAAGAAAACCTATATGAATTATTAAGAGAATTGGTAAAACAATGTTTCCAAATCGATGGTCCTCACTTAGTCAGCTGGCCGTACAGAGTATATTTTAAACCAAAAAATATACAGATCGTTAACAGCGCCACAGCGGTCAACCGTTAAACTAAAAATATACAAATAATCGTATATGTTACAAAGTAAGGTCATTTTTTTATCTTCTTAAACGAATTATAATGAGCCAATAAGCTTACTGACAAAGTTTCATGGCTTTACAAAGTGAGGTCCGTATATTGGTCCTCACTTTGTCGCGGACCTCACTTTGTATACGCAAATTTTACATTGAAGGGTCTCACTTTGTACGGTGGGAGTAATATATATATATATATATATATATATATATATATATATATATATATATATATATACAAACGACAAAATCCTAATATATATTTTTTTATCCGGTTTAAGTCGGATTTTCGAAATCAAAAGTGTTTCATTAACCGACTACAACCTAATAAAATCTTCCTAATAGAATCCAACTAAAAGAATATTTAAAAATTCCGACCTGGTTCTAATAAAGCGTGGAACGACAAAACCCTAATATATTTTTTTTATTCGGTTTAAGTCGGATTTTCAAAATTAAAAGTGTTTCACTAACCTTCCTAATAGAATCCTAATAGAATAAACTAAAAAAATATTTAAAAATTCCGACCTGGTCCTAATAAAGCGAGGAACGACAAAACCCTAATATATTATTATTATTTGGTTTAAGTCGGATTTTCGAAGTCAAAAAGTGTTTCACTAACCGACTATAACCTAATAAAGCCTTCCTAATAAAATCCGATTACATTTTTTTTATTCGATTTTATTAGACATTTTCGATAGGGTTGCATTTAATATAATGTTATAATATTTTAGAATAATCGTAAAAATTATATTCTATACCAAAAAGTTGACACAACAACGTTTTTAATATTTTTAGATTTTTTTTTATTACTGATTGATGTTTACAGTATTATTAATTTGAGCCATTTCGCCTCAATGACTATTTATATCGATAAAAAATCTAAAACAGAAAATAAAATTAAAATGTTCTTATCAGGCGCACCTATTTCTATTTCTGTCTGTCTGTTTAGGTAGCTGTGTATAGTTTGCTAAAAGTTCTTCGTATTTTTAGCTAATAGTGACATATTAAATTATAAAAAGTATTTAGAGTTGTGTACGGATATGTAGTGCATAAGGGAGAGTGGTGTGGTCACACCCTTTGGGGGTGGAATTAAGAAAACACTTATTTTGTGACAATAACAAACCACTAAAATTTTTTGCGTTTACTAGTTTATAAGTGCTTTACTTAGTGAAAAATAGTTTTATTGATTTAAACATGCCTTAAAATCAAAGTTCTTGTGCCCTAGTGACCTAAAAATTTACTTTTAAGAGTGTTTTAAAATTATAACCTAAAAATTTTGACATTTTCGTAAATAAAAATTGTTTACTAAAATTTAAATAAGTTTGGAGTTGATGGCGGTTTGAACCCGGGCCGCCTGCGTGGCGTGCGGATGTCCTATTCGCTCGACTATCGAGACTAAATCGTGAAGTAAAATTATAATTTAAGTTTGTATTAGATTGTTGTATTCCTTGATCAACACAACATAAAAAAAAGGTTAATTTACTTCTGACACCAGGGCAACCTTTTATTAAGAGGTTCCGAAACTTATTTTATAACTTCACAGTTATTTTGTATTTATAGTCACAGTTTCTTCACTATAAGGTTTAAATGTTCTAGATGTTCTTGATTTAGACACTTGTTTATTATTTATAATGATATATATTTAATACTTATAAGATTATAACTTTGAAATAGATTTGAGATAGTTTTGAGATAACTCTAATATAAGATACGTGCGATCTAACTCAGGTCTAATACAGCTCTGAGGGTAATCTAGGCGAAGCTCTATTTATATTAAATGAATACTGCTTAAGTCAGCAAAATAAGATAGACAAAGAGGCCATTGTTCTAGGGGGCGCCAACACCTCGGGGCTGTTATAGATTTTTGTTGAGCTTTTGAAAAAAGTGAGAACAAAAATCTCAAAAATGTTAAAATATAAAATTAACTTAAGATATTTGATTTTAAAATTAACTTAAGATACTTAATTTAAAAATTTGAGATATGTAAGATATATAAGATATTTGAACTTAAAACTAAAATATTTGATTACAATAATGTAAATATATAAAATTATTAAAATAATATAAAGTATAAGTAAAGTATAAAATAATATATTTCAGTTTTGATTTAATTTCTTTTTCTTCTGAAGTCGACTGGAACGTCTAACTGAAGAAGTGGAATCTTGGGGCTCATCGTTCTGGGTTTTAGTTGTATACTCTAACGGAATGGGGTAGTTCAATAGTTGAAGTTCTGCGTCATAATGGATTAATGTTGGATGCTGAATGGGCTCTTTATGACATTGGTTGTAGGTTTGTACGCATGGACCACATGAAGAAGTTTTTCTTAAACATTTTCCTATAATGTTTGTGAATCCAAATTGTTTTAGAAGTTTGTATAAAATATATAATATTGCCAAGCCAGTGATTATTGAAAGGGTTGAAGTATACCAAAATGTTTGTTTGACAATAAAAGGTTTATTGAGTTATTCTTGAAGTTGCTCATCAATTGGTTAAGTTTTTGTTGGGCATATTTTAATTCATGAAGATCCAAATTATTTAATTTTATTGGATCCAAATGGATTTCGTTGAGTGTAAGATTTTTTCTTAATTTTCGGCAGCAGTCATCTTCAGTTATATCTGTGAGTGGGATTTCGTTGGTTAGATTATATGTTTCCATAACCATTTGTGTTTGTAAGGAAACTTGATTTGTGAATGCTTTACAATTCGACTTTAAATTTAAAAGTCCTGCGTTTTTTATGACTTTTTGCTGTCATCTTTGTCACAAAGAATTGATAATTGGGTTGGTTTGGAAGTTACATAGAACCATTGATTTTGTTGCAACTGGTGCCAAATTTCCATTTCTGCTACAAGATTTCTTGTTTGACAAGTTTTTGGGATTTTGATTGTTGTTTTCATGAGGAGTTGAACTTCACATTCGTCTGCTGTAGTTTTCTTTAGAGTTGGTAGGTTTTTGCATATCCATTTTGAAGGAATGTATTGAGTGCATCGTTCAAAATTTTCGATCATAATATAAAATGTCCGATTAGAGGATAAAAGGATATAAGGTTTAGAAGGCTCAATATATGAAAATAAGGAAGCATCGTCTTTATGTGGGTTTGGAAGAGAGAATATTTGATACAAATCATATTCATTTGCTAAAACAATTGGTATCTCAAAAGATATTACCAATAATTTACTTTTTATAAATGATCTTAATGTTATTATTTTGTAATTATGATAAATATTTTCTAAAGATAATGGAATAGGTAATGTATATTTTGTAGATATTTTTTGTAACTCTCGATATAATGTTTCTGGTGATAAAATTCTATAGTTTATAATGCCATTTTGAATTAACGAAACGTCATTAACATAGTTTTCTAAAAGAGTTTGAATTTCGTCAGTCATTTCAATAAGTAAAATTAAATGATTAGATATTTCAATTTCAAAATCCAACTGTTGTTTAAAGTCTTGTACTTCCTGAGTAAATTTATTAAATTTTTCAAGATTATTATTTAAAGTTAAAATATTTTCATTCATGCGTATAACTGAATTATTAAAATTAGATATTGTTTGAGATATTATTAAAACTTGCTGTTGCATTAAAACTTCAGTTTGTTTTTGATTATTTATAATTTGATTAATAGAGTCCGTATAAAATTAAGCATCATCAGCATCTGGTGTGCCAAAAAGCCATTTAAATGCGTCTCCGACTATATTTAAGATACCACGTTTTCTGCGTGTAAGAACATTAAGTTCATGAGAGATTATTTTATAAGATTCTCTAATAGATAAAAATTTAGTATTTATATATCTTAATTAATTTTTACAGTCTAAATTTATGCGATCGGCTTGTTCCAAATTGCATAGATCTAGTGATAAGGTATAATAGTTATAAATTTGGTTTATTTGATAATCAATGTGAGAAAGATTATAATAAGTTAAAAGTGCGAAGTTGTCATTTGATATATGCGTTTTACCAAGATTATGGTATAATAGACCAGCCGTTGTTTGTAATGGAATAATTTCATATGTATTGCTGAGACGTGCTAAGCCTTGATTCGGTAAAGTCAGAAGGAAAATTACTAGGAATACTACGAAGGTCAATTTCTGATTCTGATTCAACATTTTCATTGTTTTCTTCAATGTTATTGTCTGAAACAATATACGGTTTTAATTTATTGAAATGATGCGTTTTAAGTTTATTATTTATAGATAGAGTCGCAGTATTATTATCATGTACTTGTACTATCTTATAGGGACCTTTATAATTCGGAGTAAGCTTTTTCTTTTTAATTTTAGATAAGCTGTCATATAAAATACTAACTGATCTGCGTAGAATTTTTATTCTCTATTATGCGATTTATCGAAGTAATTTTTTGAACTTTGTTTTGCTTTTATTTGATTATCTCTTGCAGTTTCTCGTAAAATTCTTAATTTATTAGTTATATCATTAGCTAGATCTGAATAATTAGGTTTAAATTTTGGAGAATTTATATGGCTAGGGATTCTTGCACGTTGTCCAAAGACTAATTCGTATGGGTTTTTTTGAGTGGACTTATGTATACTTGAGTTATAACTGAAAATTGCTAAATTTAAAAATTCGTCCCAATTGTTTTGGTCTTTATTAACATAGCATTTAAAATATTCTTTTAATGTTAAATGGGTACGTTCTAGTGCTCCATTACTTTCAGGATGATAAGGAGTTGTAAATTTATGTTTTGTTGTTAAAAGTTTATTAAGTTCCTTTATAATATTTGAGGTAAATTCGCGACCTTGATCTGATAAGAGTACATTAGGAAAACCGAACTGTGAACAATATTTTATTAAATATATAGCAATAGTTGTTGCTTCATGATTTTGCATAGCAAATGCTTGGATGAATTTAGTTAAATCATCTTGAATTGATAGAATAAATCTGTTATTATTTTGAGTTTCTGGTAAAGGTCCGATTACATCCATTGCAATTTTTTCATTAAATTTAGAAGCTGTGGTAGTTATTAACATGGGGCTTTTATTATGTCTAAAGTCTGTTTTAGATTTTTGACAAATTTGACAATTTTTAATATAGTTTTTAATTTCTTTTTTCATATTATCCCAAAAATAATATTGTTTAATTTTTTCATAGGTTCGTTCAAAACCTTGATGACCTGCAGATGGCAAATCATGATTTTCTTGTAGAATAATTTTAATTAGATCTGGGTCTGTTAAAGTAATACGTTCATCAGAAAGTATTTCATACTTAAAGTCCCTAAATAAAAATAATAATAAAGTATAAAATGTATCTTGTTTAATTATATCATTATTTTCTGAAATATCTGGTATAGTAAAATATTTAGTTTCATTATGTTGCAATAAAAGTCTAAGATTATAAAGTGTGTCAAATAGAATTTCATAAATTGCGGATTCATCTATAAATTCCTTAATAAAAGCTAAATAAAGAGATTGTTGAGGTAATCGTTTTAAATTTATTTCTTTTATTTTCGCATTAGGAATAGTTAAATTGTGTTTGTAAATATAATCAATGTATTTATTATTGTTTGATAAGTCACAGGATAAAGGAATTACAAAGTTTTTTATCCTGTTTAAGGGAGTATTTAATATAGTTGGTTTAGGAATTCTAATTTCTCTTTGATGAAAATTTTCAAAGTTATCAAATGTTAAATCTTCTTCTGGTTGAATATAGTTAACATTATGTTGTTTTTTTTATAAAAATATATACTTTTATTTTTGAATCTTTAAAAATAAATTTAATTAAATTGAAAATAATATTCCATTCGAGTTTATCTAATCCACAAGCGATTTGTGGCATAGAAACTTCAGTTTCTTTGAATTTTATTAATAACGATTTTAAATATTCTAAAGACTGAGAAACAGTTTTATAAGTAGGTTTATCAAAATAATTTTCTTTTGTAATTAAGTAATATATTTTTCTACCATGTTCATTTATAAAAGCTACTTCACCTACTTTTTTATTTTGATTTTTGAGTACATTGACAGACTTAAATTTGTTTTTAAAATCCAGTGCAATACCTTTATTCATGTAAAAATCTTTTGATACACAGTGAGCTAATGATCTTTTATTTAAGGGGTTAAAAATGTTATCGTGAATTATTATGACATTGTCATTTTTAACATTTAAGTTATTATTTATGATTTTATGATTTTATCAATAGAAACTTGATTATTTGAATCAGTTTTTTCTAATTTTAAACGAATAAGTGCATCAGAATTAATATTATCTTTTCCCGCTTTATATTTTATTTCATATTCGTAATCCATTAATTTTAAGCGCCATCTTAAGAGTTTACTAGAAGGGTCTTTGCAGTTATTTAACCAAATTAATGGTTTATGATCGCAATACATATCTAATTTTTTCCCAAAAAGATAAGGTCTAAAATGTTTACAAGACTCTACGATTGCAAACAATGCTTTTTCAGTAGTAGAATAATTTTGTTGCGCCTTGTTAAGGGTTTTTGAAAAATAGGAAATTGGTAAGTCCTTTCCTTGAGTTTCCTGAGATAATATGCCTGATATTTGGTCATTTGAAGAATCGCAAGTAAGACTAAATTTTTTATTAAGAGAAAACTGAGAATCTTTTTTTAATAATGTGTTTAAAGGTTTAGCGATTTTTGAAAAATCAGGAATAAATTTTCTATAGTAGCCAACTAATCCGAGGAAAGACTTTACGTCTTTTTGAGTTTTAGGAATAGCAATATTTGTAATAGCTTCGACCTTTTCTGGATTTGGTCTTACACCTTTATCTGAAATAATGTGTCCTAAAAATTTAATTTCCCTATGTAAAAATTCACATTTATCGGGTTGCAATTTTAAATTGTGTTCCCTTAATCTTTGAAATACTGACCTAAGTTTATTAATATGATCAGCAAGGTCTTTGCCATAAAGTATAATATCGTCTAAATAACAAAAGCATTTTTCGCCAATTAAGCCGGATAATACTATCGACATGTTCCTAACAAAACTCGCGGGGGAGGTTTTTAATCCATAAGGCATTCTATTAAATTCGTAATGTCCTGATGGAGTAGAAAAAGCGGTTTTGCACTTATCTGATTCTTCCACTTCAATTTGATGGAAAGCAGAAGGTAAGTCTAGAACTGTGAAATATACAGCATTTCCGAGTTGATCTAAGATATTTTCAATATTAGGCAAAGGAAAAGAATCGCCTATAGTAATATCATTCAATTTCCGATAATCTATTACAAGTCGCCATTTTCTTTTACCTGAGGAATCTAGTTTTTTAGGAACAATCCATAGATTGCTAGAATAAGGTGATTTAGAATGTCTGATAATATTTTGTTCAAGCATTTGATTTATTTGAGAATTTACTTCTTTTTCATGTACTTTCGGATACCTGTAAGTTTTACAAGTTATAGGAGCGTCATGTTTTGTATGAATAGAATGTTTTAGAGTTTTTGTAGAAGTTAAATATTCACCAGGTAAGTGAAATAAATCTGAAAATTCTTCACAAATATTTAGAATGGCTTGATTTTCATCGGAAGTTAAGTGATCAGTATGAATTTTTTCTTTTAAAATTTTATTTCTATTAGTTTGATTATTATTTATTTTTGAATTAAAATAATTAATTTTTTCAAATTTATTTAAATCTACTAAATCTAAAGTAGGTTTTTCAATTAAAACTTCATTTTCATTCATATTTAAAATAGGTATGATTGCTTTATGATTATCATTATTAATTAAAATATCGGGAATGAAAACATTAGGATGAATTTGTTTTTTCTCAATGAGACCATCTTGTAAATTATTCTGTGAAATATTTATTTCAGCAATAAATTCACAATAAGGCGGAATTTTTATTTTATTTTCTGATATTTGTTATTTTTCCAATATTATTTCTTTCGGTGAAATTTCCTTATTAAGTTTTATTTTTTTATTATCAATGATTATATTATTATTACAAAGATCAAGTAAGACATTATGTTTTTTAAGAAAATCGGTACCCAAAATACCGTCAAAATTTGTTTTTAATTCGCCACCACTGACGACATGACTTTTGTGAGGAATAATTATGTCATTTATAATAAATTCTAAATTTGCTGACCCAAAGGATTGTATGGAGTTATCGTTTGTTATACCTTTTATTTCAATGAGATCATTCTTATCTAAGGGGGTCAAATGAGGTACTAAGGCCGTTGATTTTACAATAGTCGTAGTAGAACCTGTATCAATTAAAAATGTTATATGTTTATTTAAGGCATTAGTCATATTAAACGTAATTGTATTTAAATTTGAATTAGGTTGAAGGTTTATATTATGCGAAATATTTACACATTTATTTATTTCTGGTTTTGAGATAGAAATGCCTCTTTTTTTGTGGTCCGTATCCTGAGGGACATTCGACACAGTGGACCTCTGGCAGTTTAAATGATTTACTCTTGGATTAGAAAATTGATTATTTTTAAATTGTCTTTTTCTACATTCAGAAATTAAATGTCCTGACTTTTTGCAATAATTGCAAAATTTTTGATAAGAATTATTATAATTATTTGACGTAGAAGGTTTATTGTAAAAATTATTATTTGAAAAATTAGGATTTGTATACCTATTTTGATTTGTATTGATAGGTGGACCTCTATAGGGACCTCTTTTACGACAATTCTGCGAGTTATGTGAATTATTTTTACAATATTTGCAATACATATTTATATTCGTTTTTTGTTTTGTATAATTGATTGCAGAGCAAGATTATAGGCGTCGTTAAGTGAATTAAGTTCTCTAGCTCGTAACATTTGACTGATTTCTGGTTTACAATGAATTATAAACCTACGTAAAGCAGTGCGCTGAATAGATCGTTTTAATCCAGGTAAATCCTGAAAATCTTCACAATTATTTATTTCAGATTGAAAACATTCATTTTTTATTTTTTCAATTCTTTTAAAATAATCAGTTATAGATTCATTTGTAAATTGCCTGACTGTTTCTAATTCTTCGTGTGCTTGTAAAAGATGCTTTGTTTGACTATAGTATTGTTTTAATTTTTGTTTAAGTTCGTACCATGAGTCGATATCAGTTAATTCCAACTCATTTACGACATTGCTTGATAACTGTGCAACAACAAATAACAGTAAACTATCTTTCTGATTTGGGGATGCTAAAGAGAAAGCACTGTTCGTATTTTGTATAAACGTGTTAAGTTCGAGCCTATCACCCGTAAATGGTTTTATAAATTTAAAAAGTACAGTTAATGGAAGATCATTGTTTACAATGATTGAATCATCGTCGCTTATCATATCATTTTCATTTTGATTTTGATTTGGTTCTTGGCTTGATGTTATTGGATTTGAGTTAGACATTTTTGAACTTGAAATATATAACTTTGAACAAACTTTTTATTATTCAAAGGAGAGTTGTATAATAATTGTATTTTATTTGTTTTATGAGTTATCGTATTTTAATTCTTATTTAATTCTTTTTATATTGACTTAAGACGACTCAAAAATATTTTTATTTTCAAGATAGACTCAAAAAATATTATTATTTTTTGAGATATATAAGATTTATAATTTATATCGTTTTATTTATATAGGATATAGGATAGGATGAACATTTATATTATAAAGTGAAAAAACTTGAAAAATGACTTACGTCTTGTAGTTCCTGTACAAAGGATATCTCTTCCTGTACTAGCTTGTACTCCAAGGACGTACTCCAGTACTCCAGTATACTACAGAACGAATCAGGATGAAGATGCAGGTAGGTACTTTTGTTAAGAGTTGAAACTCACAGTGATTGGAACTGGTTTGGAACTGGATTACCACTTCTCGTTACCACAATCACCCAAAATATTCAAACGTATTTGAATATCCAAAATGTTTTTGGAGTATCCCACTTCTGACACCAAAATTCCTATGTTGTATTCCTTGATCAACACAACATAAAAAAAAGGTTAATTTACTTCTGACACCAGGGCAACCTTTTATTAAGAGGTTCCGAAACTTATTTTATAACTTCACAGTTATTTTGTATTTATAGTCACAGTTTCTTCACTATAAGGTTTAAATGTTCTAGATGTTCTTGATTTAGACACTTGTTTATTATTTATAATGATATATATTTAATACTTATAAGATTATAACTTTGAGATAGATTTGAGATAGTTTTGAGATAACTCTAATATAAGATACGTGCGATCTAACTCAGGTCTAATACAGCTCTGAGGGTAATCTAGGCGAAGCTGTATTTATATTAAATGAATACTGCTTAAGTCAGCAAAATAAGATAGACAAAGAGGCCATTGTTCTAGGGGGCGCCAACAAGATATGGACTACAGTTTATACATAACCAAAGTGATCGTGCCCGTTGATTGAAATGGGGGATAAATCAAAACCTCCAGATACTTTAATTGGAGACAATGAAGCTGGAGGAGTTAACAATCCGTTTAGTAGAAGAGATTCACTTGTGAGGACACCACCAGGAAGCAGTGCTAAGGAAGATACTGCTGCATCGGACCCGTGTGAGTGGAGTGATGTGGACAGAGTGGATATACCCAAAGAAGAGTCAGGCAAACCTGGTACATCTAAGAGAAGGAGAACTGACAATGAGGAAAGCCCGGAACATAAACGCAGCCCTGGAAATCTGAACCGCCCAATTACTTCTTTTATTAACGATGCAATGGTTATTATCAAGAGTTTAGACGAACAAGCACGCACCATAAAAAGGGAAAATTACGCTGATCCCAGGAATAAGATTCAGAACTTTTGCGAGAAGTTAATTCGGGTATTGGGCCTCATCAAGGAGAAGTCCATTGAACTTCAGACTAGTGGAAATATGGTTTTTGAAGTAAAGGAAGTAAAGTCTCTTCTTAAAGAACAAATTGTATCGCAGAAAAATTTATTAAATGAAATGCGCCAAGGCATACTCGAAAATCAAGTACCTCAGGAGTTAAGGAAGGAAATAAGTGAAGTGAAGGGTAGCATTTAGGAACAGAAAAACGCACAATAATTACTTGTACATGAATTACAAGCTCCCAGTAAATTAGGACTAGTGCGGCCCAGAGTGTATAAAAACAGAGACGGTGTGGTGATAGAATCGGATAACGATAAAACATCTGTACTTCTAGACGCTAACGAGATAAAAAACCTTAATGTTCAAGCCACCCTGTTGGACAAATTAAGACCGAGACTAGCCATATTTAATGTCCCCGTCACAATATCTGAAGGAGAATTTTAAATGGCAATAAACGAAGAAAACTTTCCAGAAATCAACATCGGAGCAATAAAACCCATATACAAATTTGGTAAAAGGAACAAACATTACGTACACTGGGTGGTAGAGGCTGATCCTAGTGCTAGAATAGCCCTTCTGGCAAGAGAAAAAATCGGCTTACGATGGCATACATCTTCTGTGAGGGACCATGTACAGGTAACTCAGTGTTATAGATGTTTAAAGTTTGGACTTTGAAGTTTATAATTGTTTATAGTTGAAAAAAGTTCTTGAAATATCAAATATTTGATTGTTTTTAGGCTATGGGTCGGTAGATTAACCTAAATTATAAAAAATCACGTTTTTTTTAAATACATGTAACACTAAAATTTTGCTAAGATATTCTTTATAAACATGAATTGTTTTAATGATTAGGGGTGGCTGCTGACCCTTAGTCTCCCTTTTTAAGTCATTGTCGTGTATATAAGCTTTTAAGCATGTTTATAAATATAAAGAATATCTGCCAAATTTTACATGTATTTTAAAAAAGGTGATTTTTATAATTTAGGGTAATCTACTAAAAACAATCAAATATTAATATATTTAAAGAACTTTTCTCAATTTCTATAAAGAAAAATCATAAGAAATATATTTTTAATTTTTTATAAGATTTGTGTTGTTTTTTTTATAATGGTTTTTTGTGTTTTTTATAGTTTGTGTTTGGTTTTAAATAGTTTTTTGTTTTAAATATTTCATTTCAATAAATTAGTACATTAAAACCCATCGGAAAATAAATAACGACTATGATCATTCGGGCGTCTTCGGAAAATTGGCTGCCAGTTTTGGCTGCTAACTTTACATTGATTTAATCAAGGTATTACTCAATATATAGTGACTTTTAATAACCTAGCATAAAAATATGTGCCCTTTGAAACAAAAATCGACCTATCCGAGAATTTTTTTTTAAATTTGGTTTAAAAATTTTAAGAGTTGATCCTTTTATATGGGACACCCGGTATAAATAAAAATGTTTTTTTACTTTTTTATCATTTACTACAACATGAAAACATATTCTAAATCGAATTAAGTTGAAAAATAATTTTGACTGCCCTGATTACCCAAATACCCCTATGTACGTTTGTTGCTTTACACCTACAGAATAAATATTATATCATATAGCTTGAGTCAAAGCATATATAAATGTTGAAGTAAAAGCTTACGTAATTTAGGGCTAGGGTATCAAAAAATCTTACGAAATCTTACATAGGGAGGGAAAGGGTCAACAGACCCTTAAAATTTCCTTACAGAATTTGTCCACAAGTTGTATTTAAAAAAGTGCTTGTATCTGAAAGATTTATTGGCATTTTCGGTGAAATAAAAAAATTAACTTTGGTCACCCAAATCTAAAATATTACTACAATTAGTTTGACGAATTTGGTTTGCACCTTTTCATTTGCAATTTACCTGTCAGTTTTAAATGATACATATACCACAGTGAACTTTTATTGCCCCAAATAAAGTGGTAACAATTGAAGGTTTTTACCTTTTAGAAATGGTTTAAGGTACCATTTAAATTAACCAAAATATTTTACGTATTTTGGTATTAAATTGAGAACAAAATTCGTTCTGGAAAATGTTTTAACTATCAACTGAGATCTAGATTGCCGACAAATATACGATTTGTTGTTATGGATAATTTTCTGCAACCACGTTAAAGTAATTTAAAATGCATTTAAATAACCATAGAAAACATAAGAAATACTTTCTTTGTCTATGCCAAAAAAATTTGAATGCAAGATTGGGCTTTTACTAAAATATTTACATGGGGTTAGTTAGGGGTGGCTCAGGTAGTTGAGACTAAAAGGGTGAGAAATCTTGACGATTTCATTGACTTCCTTTCAAATTGAATTTCGTTTTAGGTTGTTGACATTTTGGACGGCTCGCGAGATATTGGCTCTCACCCCGGTCTGGAAACGATTTTTAGCTCAACTTTCATATAACTCAAGTTTTCTTTTTTTCATATTTTAATTATTTAGAGCTTTGGCATCTATAAGACCAAGCTTAAAAAAATCTATCGATGCGTTTTTGAGAAAAACGATTTTTATTTGTTTTGACAAAAAACATATGATATATTTAATTTTTTTTTTTGATATTCAGATTTTACGTCAAAAAGTGAGACAAGAAGTTTCTATGAACGTTTGTGTTAAATGGCTTCTTAGGGGATCTAGAAGACGTTTAAGGGTAATTTTTAGAATGTTATTCACTTCATAGCTCAAGAACAGTTTAACTTATTGACTTGAAATTTTTACTGTAGTATGCAACAAATAAACATTATCATTTTATGATATAAACAAATTAAATATTTAACCAGGGGCGGACTTTTTTACATATAAATTATGAGACACCCATTATCTACGCCCCTGGTCAAAAACTTAATTTTAATAAAACGTTAAATGCGTTCATTTATTGGTTCTATAGTTCAGTAAAAATTTCATGTTAATAAGTTAAACCATTACACTATGGGCCAGAAAACCTTCGTTTTTGGCCAAAACTCGGCTTTTGGTCATAATATCGTAAAAATTAGTAAAAGGGGGTTTTCGAGGATGTTGAAACCGAATCTGTTACTAAAAATTTAAAATTTAAAATGGTGGATCCAATATGGCGGCCAGATCTGTTAGATTTTATTGGATTCTGATAAAAATTGGTATTCAGGGGTTTTCGAAGATGCTAAAACCGAATATGTTTTTTAAATTTTAAAATTCAAAATGCGGATCCAATATGGCGGCGAAATCTGTAAAATTTTATTGGATTCTGATGAAAATTGGTTTTCAGGGGTTTTCGAGGTTGCTAAAACAGAATCTGTTTTCAAAAATTCAATATTCAAAATGGCGGATCCAATGTGGCATCAAAATCAGTTAAATTTTATTGAATTTGGATAAAAATAGGTATTCAAGGGGTTTCAAGGATGCCAAAATTGATAACTGAAATGATATAAATTGATAAAAAATTAATTAATAAACTAAATTAAATTGTTTGATATTTACAAATTTAAAAAATCTATATAAAACATTTTACTATTCCTTAAATTTGTAAATATCAAACAATTTAATTTAGTTTATTAATTCAGATACCACTGTAAAAGGTGACCTCCTAGCATTTAGGATTCAATTGGCGGCAATGTCCACCGTGGCATTGATTAATCTGCCCCCTATCGACAGCGTGCAATAGGTTCTTGAAACCAATAACTGCTTCCTTTTTTGGACTGTCGATAGGTTTATCCAGTCTCTGCTTTTAGCAGTAGATGTCGCTAGCTGTTTTTGCTTTTCCCTACAACGATTTTTAAACTCTATATAGAGATATATGGAAAGGATTTGATTTTCGTAGTTGTCCCTACTACCGATATGTGGCTCTGAAGAGTGCTAAAAAGCACGAAATCGATCAGTCACTTCGGAGGGACGACTGCGTTAATCAAACAAAAGTCGTTTTAAGGAATAGTAAAATGTTTTATATAAAAAATTAATTGCTTTTAATTTATAAAGGTAATAAGAATAAAATACACTGCCCAGTAAAAAAGCTTTCCCATTTTTCAGCTCCGGGCCTGAAGTTGATCTTTTATTATCAGATTCACTTTCAGCAACCTCAAAAACCCGAAATAAAAATTTTTACGAAAACTACCCCCGCACTTCAGGGGGTGAAGTTAGAAAAATTTTATTATCAGATTCATATTTGTCGTCCTCAAAAACCCCTATATACCAATTTTGAAGAAAATATTAAAAATATTTTAAAATATTTACTCCCTCACGGCCTTGAGGTTGGGGTTAGAAAATTGTTATTATCAGATTCAATTTCAGCAACAAGAAAAACTCCTATTTAGCAATTTTAAAGTTTTGTAAAAAAATATTGTATTTTTCCCATTTGTGCCCCTTGCCCCTCCCCGATGTTTAACAAAAACAATACAGAGCGAGAACTATGCCAAATTTTAAGTCTCTAGCTTCTTAAGTTTACGTGCCCACAAGATTTCGGGGACAAAACGACCGACCGATCAATTGACGGATTGACCGATCGACGGATCGACCGATATATTTTTTTTTTGCTCGAAATTGGTTTATGTCGACACAAAACATCATAAAATGCAAAAATATGCAAATTAAAATTTTTGCACAAATACAGGGCTTTCCCAAGATTTTGAAAATTTTCAGAATGGGAAAGCAAAACGAGCCGACTCATCTTGTAGTAGATTAAATATTAAACAGATAAATAAAAAAAATTATATGACGGGGGTTTAGGGGGCTCTTAATAAAAGGACAACAAATATTATAATATGAAGGCATTTTGTAAAAAAAATATTAAAATAATATATTTAATGTTTTACATACTAAAATATTATATATTTATGTTATTTATATATTAGTTATAGTTATTATACAGTGAAAAAAATAAATGAGTTGATTGAATTTTACGTTTTACGATAAAATTAATAATTCTTTTATGAAGCAAATAATGTTTTTTTAATGTATTCTAAGTTTAAAATATAATAACATCTACATTTTTTACCGATTTATAAAAAAAATTGTTTGCATATGCCTTGATGTGTTTAGTTAACGAATATGTATTTACTTTTTCAATCTTTATCACTGACTTTTGGCCAAATTTTCTGCTCTCCTGACCTATAGTGAGATATGAAGTGATAAATATTCTAAAAATGCCCTTTAAGAGTACGCTAGCTCCCTTAAAAAGGAATTTAGCTCAAACGCGTATAAAAACTTTTTTCTCACTTTTTGAAGTAAAATCTGAATACCTAAAATAATTTTTTTCTTCAAGCGTACTAAAATGTTCATATTTTATAACTGAACACACTAGTTAGAAGTGACCTATTTTTTTACAGTAAAAAAATGAAAAGGCCAAATTTTCTGCTCTCCTGACCTATAGTGAGATATGAAGTGATAAATTTTCTAAAAATGCCCTTTAAGAGTACGCTAGCTCCCTTAAAAAGGAATTTAGCTTAAACGCGTATAAAAACTTTTTTCTCACTTTTTGAAGTAAAATCTGAATACCTAAAATAATTTTTTTCTTCAAGCGTACTAAAATGTTCATATTTTATAACTGAACACACTAGTTAGAAGTGACCTATTTTTTTACAGTAAAAAAATGAGTTAATTGTTGTACGCCGTAAAAACCACCACTGGCGGCAGCACTCTTTGACTGATGACAGCCATACTTCAAACTTGTTTGTTTATTATGTAGACAGGTGGTTGACTCGAGATTGGGTGCAAAAACCTTGTGTGAAATTGATTAAAAATGATTGAAGAAGAATATATGGTTTATACACCTCCGAAATTGCAAATGCTATATTAGACAAGTTACCATCGAAATCGCGAAAAGTGTACGATTTAGCCTACGAAAAAAAAATTAAACTGAGCTAAGGAAGGTTTATTTCGAAAGGGTTTTATTGGCCTATTTTAATAAAAAAAAACATACTTCATTACTGAATAAGTTAAATGCAAAAATTAATATTTAAAAAAAATATATATTGGATGCTTGAAGAAAAAATAGTATGTTTCACTTAGAGGAAAAGTGCTTTTTTTACTTGTCTGTAGTTTTCGGACTCCGCTTCGCTTTGTCCGTAAATTCTACAGACTATTAAAAAAAGATTCACTTTTCCTCTTAGTAAAACAATATACTATTTAAATTAATTAAAATTAATAGAAATATACATATTAACTTAAAAAAAAATTAATTAACAATCAAGTAAAATAATAGTAACAAATAAGTAAAAAAAAAAGAAATAAATAAACTCTTCAAGTATATGATTTTTGACTTTCTTGTTGGTAAAATAAAATGTAAGCATTCCCTGATACGATGGATGTTGGTGAAATTAAAGATACCCTATTAAATATATCATTTTTTTTTTGTTAACACAAACGAAAATCATTTTTCTTAGAAACGATTTTTTTTTTAAATTTGGTCTTGAAAAGATGCCAAAGCTCTAAATAATTAAATTATGAAAAAAAAACTTGGGTCATATGAAAGTTGAGCTAAAAATCGTTTCCAGACACAGCACGTTTGATTTTCGTTATAGTATATACATTAAATTTTGTAAGAAATGCAAGTTAAAATGTAACAGACTCGGTAACAGATTAAGGCCTATCCAGAAGCTTTCATAAGAACATAAAACATAAGAATGCGATGCCGTGATTGGCTTACAAGTTACATGGCGGCACATCAAGCCAATCAAGGCATCGCATTGTTAGGTACTATGTTATTATGCGAGCCTGTGGATATGCCCTTATGTAGAGAAAAATCTAACTAGAACGTTTTTAAACTTTTAAAATTGTTTTTTTGTAAAATCTGTTAAAAAATGCATATTTAGAAGGATAAACATTATACAGTAAATAACTATTTGCATAAAAGTAAAAGAAACCCGTCCAATTTTAAATTATTTGGGCCCTCGACCAGTTACAAATAAATAATTTTTTTGTTTGTTTCTTAAGCTATACATACCGGAGTGAGTTTTATTTATGGGCATCCCCCAAAATTAAGAGTAATCTTCATTCGATAAAAAACGAAACTTGGGTGAGTTATATAATTTTACATTGGCTATAAAATGGAGGATTTAATTTTTTTGTTTCACTTCTGGTTTCGCCGGAAGGTGCATAAATATGTTTTTTTTTAAATGTAACACCCTGTACTTTTTCACATTTTTAAATTCAGCCAAAAATTCTATGTATAAAAAACTGATTTTTTTTAGTTTTTTTTTTTTTTCGTTTTTGATTTCGTTTTTATATACACTGGGTCCCACGGTAGACAAATCACCCGAACTGTGGCGTTATTAACAGAGATATCAAAATGAAATTTTTACCAGTCAATATAGACTAAATTACCTTCAATTGACCACAAACAAAAGTTTTCAACTCTATTTTAGTTTTGAGCTAGAGCTCCACAAGTGCATAACAACCTTTTTTTACTAAAAACATTAATTTTCCATTTTAATTATTAATTTAAATAAATTTTAGAAAATGTAAGTTTTTTTAGAAATGACTCCCTAGGTAAAAAATAGATTACCGTGAATTTAAATTTTCAATATGATGTAGAGTCACTCCTTCAAGCAGCAGCTTTCTGCAGCTGTCAACTTTCCTAAAAACATGTCAGATCTAATATCCAAAATTTGAAATAGATTTAATCTAACATTTATTGTAATTTATTAGACTAAAAGTTTAAAAAAGCAAGATTTTTGGAATCTTCATGAAAAAAACATATTTAGTTGTCCAGCAACTTAAAAAAGGTTGAAGAGAATACCTTAGAGAAAACTTGTAAAGAACACCTCACAAAACCCCGTATTTTTGTCCTTGGGCTAAATTTGCTGGAAATTATATATTTTATTAACCTTAATGTCCTGAGTAATTGACCAAAATTTCAGCTTAATTGTATGTACAGTTTTTGAGATATCGAGCTTTAAAATTGGTGATTTAGAATTGAGGAAAATTTTACACCTGTTAAAATTTGTGCTTTTTTAATGTCAGTTTTTAATATATGATTAAACTTAATGGTGCATATTGAAGGTGTTTAGATGTTTTATTTAAATGTGTTATAACATTGGCCACAGAGTGTTTCCCTTTTCCGTGGCAAAAAAAAAAAGAAAAACTAACTGCTAGAATTTCATAATTTTTATATATTTTATAGTTTTTGAGTTACTGAATAAAAATAATTGAAAGCGAAGCTTATGGGGGCAAACCCACATCAAAATAAATTAACTCGATTGCAATCAGCTAAAAGTTTTAAATTCTCGGTAAATCTTACAAATAAATGGAATTTTAGAAAAGGTATTGCTAAAGTAAAGTAGGTAAACCAACTAAAGAACCTACATAGGAATAGTGGAGCAAAGGACATGAAACGTTGAACTGTTATAAAATTACTTATTTCTGTGTTTAAGATAATCGCAGTATGGCTTGCAATGGAGGGAGTTAAACCAACTTAACCAGATTCTCAAAAGTAATTTAAGCGTGGTAGGAAAAGGGGTACTTATAGATAGGCTAATTACTTAAATGTTCAAAAGGCAATAAAAATAGGAATCTAAAAGGTAATACAAATCTAGTTAATTGCTTCACCTTTGTGTCTTAATAAAATTAGTTTTAATAATATAATTGGCAATAAGGAATATCGGATCTTCGGATTCAATGGTTCATTGGTTTGAGGAATATATTTTGCTATAGGTATTCCATCTCTTCCTGTAGGAAGTCTTACACCCTGGGTTTTAGAGAGAGAGAGAGAGAGAGAGGAGAGAGAGAGAGAGAGAGAGAGAGAGAGAGAGAGAGAGAGAGAGAGAGAGAGAGAGAGAGAGAGAGAGAGAGAGAGAGAGAGAGAGAGAGAGAGAGAGAGAGAGAGAGAGAGAGAGAGAGAGAATGCTGGTCGACCAAAACACCAAGATATTTTACAACTTGTTTTCGTTTTACATAGGTACAGTTACAGTTATTAATGCAATTTTAGCGTCGTGAATTTTTAAATAATTATTTGTCGGTCTTCCAGCATTTGTTAGAGAGAACGTAATAAAGTGTGTCGTATCTACATTAAGACTGAAAAGGCTAAAAATTAACCAATCTTTTAATTCCAAATGAAAATATTTCACCTTTAAAGTCTTTAATATCAAAGATTGAGTTTATGTAAAGCAAAAACAAAATAGGACCCATGACTGTACCTCGAGGCACGCCCCTGGTTAAAGTCATAGGGTCACTTAAACAATGATTTAATTTAACTCTTTGCGAACGGTTTGATATATAGCTTTTAAACAAAGTAAGCGCTATGACGCGAATGCCAATGTGTTCCAACCTCCTGAGAAGAAGTCTATGGTCAACGGTATCAAACGCTTTGGCTAAATCGAGAAATATAGTGATACACTTTTTATCACGATCCATACCCCTCAAAACAACCTCTACAAGCTGTATTATGGCATCTTGTGTACTTAGTTTTTTCCTAAAACCGAATTGTCGTTTGTTTAATATATATTTATTATCAAGAAAGTTTAATAATCTAGGCATTGCTCAAATAGCTTGGCGAAGTTGCTTATGACGGATATGGGTCGGTAATTTGTAGCTAATTTTTTATTTCCAGATTTGGATGTCGAAATTTCGTCTGGGCCACAACTATCTTTAAGCAGTGATATAAATTATATTAATTCGTTTTCATGTACTGCACTGAGAAAAAAGACTGATTAAAATTATTATTAGTTTGCTAATTTGGGTAATTTCTCCGTTGAATCGTCTGCGCTAGAGTTTCTTATATTTATAAAAAACTTATTAAAATAATTTGCTTTATTTTTGTCGCCTGTTATAGTAACACCCTGTGTTTAATAGGTCTATATTTTTTTTATTTTTTACTTTCTTTACTTGGTTGGGAGCCTGCCCGATTATTTTCCATGTCTTTTTAAAGTTATTTTTTGAATTGTTAAATTCTTTTGTATAATAATCATTTGTTGAACTAACAATTAACTTATTTAGAAAATTTCGGTATCTCTTGTACTCTATTTCGCGCTCTAATGAGAAATTTTTTATCAATTGTTTTTTTTTTAATTGTCCCGATGTCTAATAGAATTTATAAGGCCTATAGAAATCCATGATTTGAATTTGTTGGTTTTGTTTTTTTTTTAATTTTTACCGAGTACTTACTTTTATTTATATAAAAAGTTAATTCAGACAAAAAATGATTATAACAAGTTTCTGGGTCGTTTAAATTTTGAAAAATGTTCTACCACGATTCTTGTTTAAAGTCGTTATTTAAAGTTGTAAAATTTATTTTATTGACTTCCTTTTGGGTAAAACTGATGACATTTTTGTAACTACAGTGATTTATATTCAAAAAATTATATCATGGTCAGTTAAAGCAGAATTAAATAAATATGAGTTTATAGTAATAAGTTTTTCAATATTTTTATTTTTAGTACCTACAAAAAAAAATGACCAAGAGTACTTTGTTTTGAACTAATTCGGGTAGGAACGTTTATGTAGAAAACATATTATTATTAAAAAATATATTAAGATACTCATCTAGCAAATCTTCAAACCTAAAAAAAAAATGATCAAGAGTACTTTGTTTTGAACTAATTCGGGTTGGAACGTTTATGTAGAAAACATATTATTTTATTTTATTTATTACTTTTAAAGTCATCCCGGGACCTTATTAAAAAATATATTAAGATACTCATCTAGCAAATCTTCATTAGGATCTAATAAATATATATTTATGTCACCGGAAAAAATTTCGACATCACACAGCTCCGCCTTCTCCTAAAATTTATCGAGATCTGTAATAAAAGTCTGTTTGGTACTTCCATAAGGCCTATAGCAGGCAGTTACACCAGATGTTAGACAATCTATTTTCAAATTGACTCGTAATAAATTAATTTCTGTTATTTTAATTATTTCTGTATTTGCGTTTAAAGATTTTTTTACGTATATCACCGTGCCATCATTTTGGTTAAATTTAGACTGTTATAAACTATATCAAAACCAGTAATACAAAAATTATCAGTATTTAAAATCTCCCAAGTTTCAGACAGAATTATATCAATATTATGACATGAAAGTGAATTTAAATAAATACATCCAATTTTTTTTTAATTGACCTAATATTTAGGTGAATAATATTTATAAATCTATTTTCTTTTATAGATTTCGCACATTTATTAATATAGACAAAATAATTGTATTTGGGCCTACCTTGTCTATCTCTCTCTCCGCCTCATCACAAACACCAACAAAAAAATTATCACACATACAAAAAACAAATATTTTTTCCCAACATTTTCAAAATATAAGCACGAACTGTACCCTAAACTTTAATTTATAATTTGATTGATTTGTAATTAAGAATAGTTTACTTAAAAGTTTTAAACATTTTGCATTTTCATGGCGACTCCAAGACACTAAAATCTTCAGCAGGCCCCATTATTTCTTCTATCTGTTGCAAGTTCTTTATTTTGATAACCTTTTTATTTATGTTTGCCAAGACTGATCCCTTTGAGGTCCAAACGTTCTTAATTCCAAATGCTTATACTTATCAGCATGAGAAAAATTATTTTTAGCTTTGAGCAAGTGTATACGAATTATAATTATTTGACGATTTTCTTATTAATTAATTTTAATTAATTAATTTTTTTAGTATATAAAGTTATATTTCATTATATAAAGTAGTATTTTAATAATAATACCTTAATCTTTATAAAACCACAAAAATAAACATTTTACCTATAATAAGAACCTATTTAGGTGTACATACATTATTCACTGTCAGAGTATACAGTGCGGTCCAAAAGTCACCCCCCCCCTCTTAACTTTTGAACGAGTTGAGATATCGATTTCAAATTTAGAACTCTTAGATAAGACAACTTAAACTATCTTTAAGCATATATTTGATACTTTTATCTCTTAAAATGTGAGCAGGGGGGCATGGGGGGAAATTTTTTAAATGGAAAGGGGGGTCGTGTGATACATTATTTTAAAGCCTTTAAATTCTCTATATAATAGTACATTTTTAAAAATTTTAAACATGTTTTTTAAGGTTTTGATTTTTCAATTTCTTTGGGCTAAAAAAATAAATTTTTAAGTTTTTTTTTGTTAATTTTTATTTATGTCAACTAAAATAAGTTTAAAAGTATAATTTACTTTTTTTCATTATGAAATTATGCATTTTTAAAAAATTGTTTGGATTTTTTAGAGAAATTTTGACAAAAATTTTCAACCCTATTTTAAACCCAAAAAAAATGTTTAAAAAAAATAAAAAAATTACAGTTAAATGGAGAATTTTATAAGCTTTAAAATGATGTATCACACGACCCCCCTTTCCATTTAAAAAAATGTGCCCCCTTGCCCATATTTTAAGAGCTGAAAGTATTAAATAAAAGATAGTTTAAGTTGTCTTATTTAAAAGTTCCAAATTTGAAGTCAATATCTCAATTGGTTCAAAAGTTAAGAGGGGGGGGTGACTTTTGGACCGCTCTGTATATAAAAATAGCATTTCGACAAAATATATCATGCTATATATGCCAAATCCACCATAATCCTAGGCAAATGGCAATAAGTAATCTAATATGGAAGGATTGGTGTAGTGGACTACCGAGTCGTACTTGTCGAGTTTACTACCCAAATAGCGTGAGTTCGATTCTCACCGGCGCCGATTTGCCTTTTTCAGTTAATTAATAATTGAAATTTGGCGAAGGCGTAAGTGAGGCGCACACTCCCTATAAATTGGTTCGAAAGTCAATTAAAGCCGGTGGTTCCCTCTACTACTAGCTCACACAAGTCTTGGACTTAGGGGATGCTTAATTAAGTAGAATAGTACGAGGTTAAACAAAAATGTAATGTAAAAATGTAATGTAACAAAACCTTTACGTTTTACACCTTTTTCCAGCTACGCCAATGTAGGCCCTCTTTGGTTAGTTTACCTAGTTTACTTTAGCAATACCTTTTCTAAAATACCATTTTTTTTGTAAGATTTATCGAGAATTTAAAACTTTTAGCTGATTAAATCGAGTTAAACTATGTTTATGTGGTTTACCCCAATTATGCCCAAGAAGGACTTTGAGTACTCTAATAAGCTTCGCTTTCAATTATTTTAGATTCTTATTTTTATTGCCAAACATTTAAGTAATTAGCCTATCTAGGTATCTAGCTACTCCTTTTCCTACCACGCTTAAAATACTTTTGATAACCTGGTTAACTTGGTTTAACTCCCTCCATTGCAAGCCATACTGCGATTATCTTAAACACAGAAATAAGTAATTTTATAACAGTTTAATGTTTCATGCCCTTTGCTCCACTATGCCAATGTAGGCTTTAACTGGTTTTTAAAACTATTAGCTGACTGAATCGAGATAATTTATTTTCATGTGGTTTACCCCCATCATGCCCAAACAGAAGGAATTTGAGTACTCTACTATAAAACTATATTTGAGTACTAACTATAAAATATATAACAATTATGAAATTCTAGCCGTTAGATTTTCTATTTTTTAATATTAAACCAAAATTTATAATTAGGATTTTTAATACTTATTATATCGCCTGTTTTAGGCTGTTGCCACGGAAAAGGGAAACACTCTGTGTCCAATTTATAACACATTTAAATAAAGCATCTAAACACCTTCAGTTTGCACCATTGGGTTTAATCATACGTAAAAACTGACATTAAAAAAGCACAAAATTTTAACAGGTGTAAAAATTTCCTGAATTCTAAATTATCAATTTTAAAGCTCGATATCTCGAAAACTGTACATACTGGCTGAAATTTTGGTTAATTACTAAGGACTGCCTAATTACTTAGGACATTTGGTATAAGAAAAATAGCGGAAAATTAGAAATAAAGTTTACAGGGTCATACAAAATTAGGAGTTCAGGGCAAAAAACGTTTTTTTAGCTCTAATTCGCTGTCACTGATCAAATTTTTATTTTAATGTTAGTTTTATATTTTTTTAAGGTTAAGTAAGTAAAAACAAGGTAAATTATGTGTATCTCGTTTTTATAATATAAAAATGAAAACGAAAAAAAAAACTAAAAAAAAACAATTAGTTTTTTTATACATAGAATTATCCACTAAATTCAAAAATGTAAAAGATTACAGGGTGTTCATTAAAAAAAATATATTTATGCCACTTCCGGAGACATCGGAAGTGAAACAAAAAAATTTAATCCGCTATTTTATAGCCAATGTAAAATTATATAACTCACCCAAGTTTCGTTTTTATCGAATGAAGATTACTCTTAATTTTGGGGGTGCTCATAAATAAAACTCACCCGGTATATATGTACTCCAACCCCTTTTTTTTTAATTTTTGTATTGCTTCGTTTGGGGGTGACCAGTCTCCTAAATTGTAATTTTTCTGATTTTTGCATGTTGGGAAACTTGACATTTCTTGGTTGTTAAAAGAGGTAGTAATATGGAACAAATAGCAGTTTTTTAATCAACTTTTGGGCTTTTTTGTCCAAAACCCTTTTTCCACAAAAAAATTAAAATAGGTTAAAATGGCATCCAAAGTTTGACATAAAATTCAACAAAATCACCATTTTAAAATTTCAATATTTTTTTGTAGGGCTTTTTGTAGTATTATTTATTTATAGATTTTTTACAGCACTTTACTTTTTCAAAAATGCCCTATTAGTCCAGTCAAATAAGGATTCAACCTCGGAATGAAAGATAACAAGCTATAAACTTGTATAAATCTTTGTTTTGACATTCTATAAGTTAGCTCAAAAGTCTCATAGAATCTCTTGTCCGCGTCGCAAGATATCAAGGTCAAAGATAACATAACCGCTTTTGTGTAGTTATCTTGTTTTATTTGCTTCAAATGACATTTTCAGTTATTAGCAAAGTTGTAGAGCATACAATTTTCAACAAATTAGTATAAGGCAATATTTTATACAATTAACCGTTCTTGAGATAGAGCGCTTATCCGTATATTTGATAACGCTAGGTCAACTGTGGAATTCAATACATAGTACAGTTTATAAAGTTAATTATAATTATTTACTAAAAATATTATATTTATTATAGTTATAAACTGTACTATGCATTTGATTCCACAATTTAAAACACTTAAATAAGATAACTTTTGTCTTGTGATACATCATTTTAAAGCAAATAAAATTTTCTATTTGACCATATATTTTTTAATTTTTTTCACTAAAAAAAACGATTTTTTAAGATTTTTTTTGTAAAACTTTATTTAAATTTTATACAAATATGGGTATTTCTGTACGAATCCATACCACCTTGGTGATTGAATGTCACGGATTTTCGTTAAACTTTTTTTATATTATCACCACTCTAATACTAAAAGCCTTATGCAAAAAAAAGAATTAAAAAAAAAAATTGGCTGAGATATGATTTTTTTAAAATTTTGTAATTTTTCAATTTTTGACGATAAAGAAAACAGCTTTATTTTCAATTTATTACTATAAGTCTGACAATTTTAATCCAAATTTGATGAAATTTGGTGCACCCATGTAAACTTAGATGAAAATCTTGAATTTTTTATAATTTTTTTTAATAGTGGGTTTCTGCTCTTCTTCTTCTTCTTCAAAAATATTTTTTTACGTTTTTTTATAACTATGTTTAACCCGATTTTTCGTAAAGTGCCCCCCCTACGATTATTCTCAAATTTTGGTCAAATGTACTTCTAAGTGTCCTTTTTTCAATGACCTAAAATTTATTCTGGGCAAATTAGGTTTACTATATATTTTAGCCATTTTAAATTTTTACGACAATAAGGAATTGTGCTGGAAATAGCTGTTTTACAAAAAAAAGGCATATATTATTTTTTATATGTTTTTAATAGTTTAGGTCAAATGCTTCATTTTAAGACAAAAACAAAATAATTAATTGTTGTTTTTTTTTCAAAAAAGGCGTAAGTCCACAATTTTATTACTTTTTTATTTTTATACATTTTGTACTTTGTACTTTAACATCAAAAACTATTTTTATTTATATGTTTTTTGGTTTTGTTTTTGATCTTAAAAATGCCTGAAAGTTGGTAAACTGTCAGAGTAAGAAACTTTTTTTTTGTTATATATCTTTTTTTAATTCGTAGCTCAGAGAAAAGTTTTCTATGCCGGGGATAAATCCTTAATAAAAATTAATTTAAAAAATATTAATTTATTTAACATACTAATTCTTTAATTTCCAATTTATTTATGTCTTATTATTTAACTTAAATTATTATACAAAGCTTATCAAAATCTTTTAAATTTTTGTGAAGCGCATCCATCGCTAAAATATAATGAACTATTTTTTTATTTGCTTGTATTCCAAAGTAACATTGTTCGGTTAAAAGTGACAATTTTGTTAACAGTTTGTCTTTTGTTTTACTTCGGCGTTCCCTTTTGGAAAATTGTATAGCGGTTGTGCTTGAAAAAACAAAAACAAAATTTTGTTGGCCACTTATGGGAAATTGTCAGATAACCAAACCAACTTAAAACTAATTTTGCCTATTACTTTTACCTTTTTGTGTTAAAATATGTTTAGAAGCGAAAAAAAAAATAGCGTATGATCCAAGGACGAGGAATATATCTCAATCTCTGCATGCGACCGACCAACATTATTTCTCGTCCTTGGATCATACGCAATTTTTTTTTTCGCTTCTAAACATATTTTAACACAAAAAGGTAAAAGTAATAGGTAAAATTAGTTTTAATTTGGTTCTGTCTGTCTATTAAAAACATATCAATTCAATTTCAATTCAATTTATTTCAAAATATACATCAAATACAATAAATAATAGTACAATAGACCCGCCTAAACCATGGTTTGTGTGCGGTATCTCCTTAGTTATTTTACATTAATATTAAATATATAACAGTTTAAGACAATTGAATAGATAATAGATGGTGGTACAAGAAGAAAGATTAAAGGTACATATTTGAAACAAAAAATAGGTAAGTAGATAGGTAAGTAAAATTATGTATTTTTGAATATAGTGTTTTGTATGTTATGAAAGTTACTAGTTATATATAATTTTAAATCTTTTTTTAAAATAGTTTTATTTTTAATCTTTTTAATACTTAAAGGTAAAATGTTGTAAATTTTAGGTGCAAAGTATAAAATGGAGTTCTGGGTATGGGATCTTTTAAAGAAAGGTATTAACATAGGAACATGAGATTGAGTTCTTGTGGAATACAAGTGATGCTGTCTTGGTAAGTTTTCCGGTTTTGACAAAACCCATAAAGAAACTTGGTAAGTATATAATTGTTTAAAATGTAAAATATCTAAATCTTTATAGAGTTTTTCTGTAGGATAAAGAAAGGGTTTTCTAAAAAATATTTTTAACAAAGTATTCTGTGTTACTTTAAGTTGCAATAGATTGTTTTCAAATAGCCCACCCCACAATAAGATGCCATACCTAATTATTGACTCAGCCAAGGCACTGTAGACCATATTTAATAGTTTTATATTCAAGATATCTCGGATTTGATAAAATAGGTGCACGAGTTTTTTGAGACGATTATTAACGTATTTGACATGTACGTCCCACCTAAGATGCTGGTCAAGCATTAAACCTAAATATTTAATATCATTTACTTTATCAACAACTTCACAATGAGAGCTATTTTTTTTACTACAATTTTGTTTATGAATTTTTAAAATATTAAAATTTGGTTGACCAGTAGTTGTCAATGAAAAAGCAATATATTTAGTTTTTGTAACATTTAGACTTAAAAGACTATAGTCCAGCCAGTTCTTAATTTCGCTCATACCCGCTTCAGCCATTCCAAGTACTTCCTCCCAGGTCTTCCCCATAAATATCAAGGCGGTGTCATCAGCAAAAGATAAAATTTTACCTTTGATTTTAATATTATATATAGAATTAATATATATTAAAAAGAGTATAGGGCCCAATACTGTCCCCTGAGGTACACCCCTGGTTACAGTAATTGGGTCACTGAGTTTGTTGCCAATCTTGACACTTTGCGTTCGACCTAGAAGATAATCCTTGAAAATGGCCAGAGCAAGTCCCCGTACACCCATACTCTCCAATCTTTTCAATAAAATCTTATGGTCCACAGTATCAAATGCCTTGGCTAGGTCAAGAAATACAGCTAAGCATTTTTTATTGTCATTTATGCCCCTAATAACCCCGTCTACAAAGTTTAAGAGAGCATCTTCGCAGCTTCGATTTTTCCTGAAACCATATTGATAATTATTTAATAGTTTATTTTTTTCTAAAAATTCAACAAGGCGTTTTTTTATACACAGTTCAAGAATTTTCGCAAAGTTACTAATTACAGATATAGGTCTGTAATTAGTAGTCTGCGATTTGTCGCCAGCTTTGTAGACAGGGGTTACCACAGACATTTTTAGAGCTAATGGTATTTTGCCACTTACCAAAACTTGGTTAAAAATATGGGATAACGGTTTTAAGATACATGGGTGTATACTCTGTATTGTATTTGCTGATATGTCATCATGACCACTCGCAGATTTCTTTTTTAAACTAGCTATATGCCCTATTAACTCATTCACTGTAATGGGAGTCATAAACAATGAGTTCCGAATATAATATAATATAAAAAATAATATGTGCCATTTTTTGTAAAACAGCTATTTCCAGCACAATTCCTCATTGTCGTTAAAATTTAAAATGGCTAAAATATATAGTAAACCTAATTTGCCCAGAATAAATTTTAGGTCATTGCAAAAAGGACACTTAGAAGTACATTTGACCAAAATTTGAGAAAAATCGTAGGGGGGGCACATTACGAAAAATCGGGTTAAACATAGTTATAAAAAAACGTAAAAAAATATTTTTGAAGAAGAAGAAGAAGAGCAGAAACCCACTATTAAAAAAAATTATAAAAAATTCAAGATTATCATCTAAGTTTACATGGGTGCACCAAATTTCATCAAATTTGGATTAAAATTGTCAGACTTATAGTAATAAATTGAAAATAAAGCTGTTTTCTTTATCGTCGAAAATTGAAAAATTACAAAATTTTAAAAAAATCATATCTCAGCCAAAAATTTTTTTTAAATTCTTTTTTTTTGCATACGGCTTTTAGTATTAGAGTGGTGATAATATAAAAAAAGTTTAACGAAAATCCGTGACATTCAATCACCAAGGTGGTATGGATTCGTACAGAAATACCCATATGTCAATTATACTTTTAAACTAGTTTTATATGATGTAAATAAAATTTTATGACAAATATCTTCCGAGGTTTACCCCTTTTTTCACCTTAAATGACTGTACTATATTTTGAGCCTCTATTTCTCAGTGATAGTTAATTTTAAAAATCTAAAATTTTCACACGTATAAACTCTACCGGGTGAGGCAAAATATTGGTACACCCCTATAACTTTTTTGTTTATTAACTTATAAAAATAACATTTGGAGG
This sequence comes from Brachypterus glaber, assembly GCA_958510825.1. Taxonomy (NCBI): domain Eukaryota; kingdom Metazoa; phylum Arthropoda; class Insecta; order Coleoptera; family Kateretidae; genus Brachypterus; species Brachypterus glaber. Next base: position 13,579 of record CAUEHQ010000621.1, on the reverse strand, counting down.
ATGTATATAATTAAATAAATACGTCAATTATACTTTTAAAGTAGTTTTATATTATATAAATAAAATTTTATAACAAAAATCTTCCGAGGTTTACCCCTTTTTTCACCTTAAATAACTGTACTATATTTTGAGCCTCTATTTCTCAGTGAGTTAATTTTAAAAATCTAAAATAGCTGATAGCAAGACGGTCATAAAAATAAAAAACTCTCAATTTAAAATTAAACCCTGGATAACAAGTGGTTTAGTTAAATCTATTAGACATCGAGACTTTCTAAAAAAAAAGCTTCTTCAAAATTATACCGACGATTTATTTAATACTTACAAAAACTACAGAAACCTATTAAACAAAGTGATAATAAGCACAAAAAATGAATACTATAAATGTGAATTAAATAAAACGAATAATGACATTAAAAAAGTTTGGGAAATAATCAACAACGCTACAAACAAAAGCACGGGTAAAAAAAACGGAAAAATATAACATAGTTAATGAAACAAATGAACCCATTAAATCTGATAAATTTAAGGCTAATTATTTTAACAGTTTTTTAAGGATATAGGTAACAAAATGTTAAAAAAAATCAATAAAAATATAAATCGACGCCCAATTACAGAAAAATCTCAAAATAATTCCCTGTTCTTAAACGTAATAAGCGAAAATGAATTAATCATGCATATCTCGACTTTAAAGAATAATTCAGCGCCAGGGCCGGACGGTATCACAGCAAAAACCATTAAGGATGTACACTTAAACATTCTTAAACCTTTACTGCACATTTTAAATTTAATCCTTAGTACTGGAAAAATCCCCAAGTCCCTTAAGAGTTCTATTATTATTCCTATATTCAAGTCGGGTGACAGGTCACTCGTCACTAACTACCGACCAATTTCATTAATCAATAACTTTTCAAAAATAATGGAAAAGTGCCTAAAATCGAGACTTGAATATTTTATAGAAAAATATAATATACTAACAAAATCACAATTCGGTTTTAGAAAAAACTTGAGCACCGAAGATGCGGTTAGTGAATTGATAAGGAGGGTGACGGGTGGCCTTAACTCTAATTTAAAGTACCTAGTGGACCTAGCCAAAGCATTTGACACGGTAGATCACAGAATACTTTTGCGTACTCTACAAAATTGGCATAAGAGGTGGGGCTCTAAAATTATTTGAAAATTAATTATCTGAAAGAAATCAAAAAGTTAAAATAAACGATACTTACAGTGAGTCAATATTAATTACCAGGGGCGTTCCGCAAGGGACTTTTGGCCTAATTCTTTTTCTAATCTATATTAACTTTATGTACGATTCAAATGATTTAAAAGATAGTCTCATCTCTTATGCTGTTGACACGGCGGCAGTGTTCTGTGGTCGAACGTGGGAAGAAACTTTTAAATTAGCACAAGAGGGTATGATAAAAATCAAGGAATGGTTGGATGACAGTCTTCTCAGCCTCAATATTAGTAAAACCAAGTTTGTAACTTTCAGTTTAACTATAGTTGGACAACCTGACAAAGAAAATATTAAGATTCACACTGAGAATTGTGCACCAAATTGTGACTGTCCAACTATAAGTAGGGTAGAATCTATCAAATACCTCGGTATATTGATATCAACACTTGAAGTGGAAGTTGCAAATTGAACAAATCAATTGTAGGCTGAGAAGACTGTTTCCGAGATTCTATACTTTAAGATATATATTTAACAAGAAAAATCTTCTACTAATATATGATGCTTTGGCTGAGTCCATATTGCGCTACTGCATTTTAGTCTGGGGCAGTGCACTTGATACAACTCTTAAGGGCTTAGAGGTTTCTCAAAACATTATTTTAAAAATTATTTTATTTAAAAATCGTTCATTTTCTACTGATCTGCTCTACAGAGATATATTACCTATCAAAAAAATATATATTTACAGGTGTCTTTGTTTCAATTACCTCGAAATGACATATTTTGACATTTGTCATATTTTGATTGATAAAGCCAAATATTGCACAAATTCTTTCAAAACTAATAATTTTCTTTGAAAACGGGATCAGATTAGATCCCGAAACGTTAGGAGTTAACTTTTATTCAGTTTTTCGTTCTTTTTTAATTATTTTAACGATTTATCAAGAATTTTATTGAAAATTCTCTATTTAGGCAAAAAATTTTAAACTTTGGTAAGGTATTGACTAATAATATTTTTTAGGTAAAGAAGATATAACAGATTAAGTATTATTTTAAACGCAATACCTTACCAGCGCATCTAGAAATAGGTGCGCCTGATAAGAACATTTTAATTTTATTTTCTGTTTTAGATTTTTACGATATAAATAGTCATTGAGGCGAAATGGCTCAAATTAATAATACTATAAATATATATACGCCTCAAATAAATTATAGATTCTATATATTTATCAGTTATGCTTGTGGATGTTTAAGTGTACAGAAAGTTTTAATACCCCTCAACATAGCTACCCAACCAGATCCCTATAAAACGACACAGTTAACCTCCCGCTATTCCGTTCCACAACCCTACAAAAAGGCATGTTCTACTTTGACCCAAAATGGTATAATCATATTCCCAAAGAAATTAAATGTCTAAAAAAAAATCGTCGAAAAATAGTACTAAAAAACTACGTAATATAAGCCAATATTGATACATTTTTCAAATTATTAAACTAAAATCTTCACAAAATATTTTAGATCCGTCCCTGGGTTGTTCAAAATAAATAATACGACCTTTGATTTCACCTTTTTTGTGTTTTATGCTGCGTCTCTCGGCTGTGTCATCGAACGTTAGTGTGTTTATCAATATTTTTTTTTTCTCTTTTAATAAATGAATCATTTTTATTAAAAATAATTACATGTAAAGAATTAATTACTATGTATTTTTTTCCGCAACACGAACCTCTCGAGGTTTAGGCGGAGTTAAACTCAAATTTTGTAAAATTGTAATATTTTTATGCAAATAAATAAATAAATAAAATAAATAAATAACGACACATATTAAAATCCAATTGTATGAGATATGTTATCTAAGTTTGTGATGAGATCAAAGTTTTATTATTATTATTTATATACAGTAGCCACATTAGGCACTATACACAATAAAAACCGGTACGTGGTCTATAGACTCGTAACGCAGCGAACTTGTTGATTAGTTTCATTTAGAATTTTCGGCAAGGTTGGGAGGTTAAAATAATATATTACATTCAATATTGATTTTATATATTTATAAAGTATGGTCAAAAGGTACTTACGATGTTACAAAAAAAATTAAACACCAAACAATAACACAATTAAGGGTGTTATCCCGAAAAAAAAATATAAAACAGTTGTAGATCTATACAAACACGAATATATTTCTTTTCTCCGCCAAATAAAACCAAAAATTGTTAAAAATAGAACAAAAAACACAGAAAACTCGGAAAAGTTTCAGAAACACAACATACAAATTGACAGTAATAAGAAAATGGAGGATGTCAAACGCAAAAACATGAAAGTCAGCGCCACCTCGGCGCGTTCTCGAACTAAATCCCAAGTGATCATTCATCCCATATAAGAGAATAGGCCATGGTGTAGATACACTGGGTGTAAGTTTAACGTGTATTATGTAAAGTGTATTATACATTTGCTGCAACAGCGCCACCTGGTGGCCACTTGAACGAACCCCTTTTGTATCTAGCTAGATAAACACCCATCAAAGTGACGCCAAAAAATATTTTTTGTTAGGACCTGTACTACACTCTAACCATCCAGAGAAGTCGATTGCGCGCATTAAACGGACTGACGCTCAAAGTCGGGCGTCACAACGTAAATTTGGGTGTCTGATTGACGTCAATTATACGATTTGGGCGTGTATATGACAGAAAAAAAAAAAATATATATATATAGATGTGTGATTTGTCATATACAACCCCAAAATGCATACTGATTGCCTTGTGGCTCCCACTTTTACACTGTGGCCATAGTGTTTCACCATAAAATCGTGATTTCCGACGAGATTAGACTAACAATGTGGCCCCCATATTTTTTTAATAGTAGCTGAAGGTAATAGCCATCTACTGTTTTTTAAAAGAAGTCATTTGGACTTATATTAAGCTAGCTATAAGTAAAAAACAAAAATTTTACTGGGGGCCATAATTACATTGTTTAACTACGATTATACAGCAGTATTTCAGTTGATTGGCCACCAGGTGGCGCTTCAATAACATATATATATATATATATATATATATATAATTTTATAGATATGAAGTGTAGTTGTGGCCCCCAACTGTATCTTTATGTTAAATAGCCTTATGGCCCCCGAAATCTGGCAACATTGTACAAGCAAATGTAGAATAATAAATTATTTCTTCCCCAATATTACAAAAAATAAAAAAGTCAACAAATGGTGAGTGAGTTGCACCACAACTTCCCGGATGATATGCTAAAGGCTCACTTGAGCTCATACAGAAATGCTTACAAAAAACAGCTTAAACAAGCTAAACGAAATTTTGATGAAAATTACATAAAAGAAAATAATAGCACACCAAAAACTTTTTGGAATGTTATAAAAAATAATGGTGCAAATAAAAATAAACAAAAACATCAAAACTTAAATATTGATCCTGAGGAGCTTAATAACTTTTTTGTAAGCATTTCTGAGAGATTAAGTGAGCTGAATCCCACCCAAAATGGTCATGGGAGACAGTTTCGAGACTTTTTAGAACAAAACACTTTTATTTCGTTTGAATTTTACAATATCTCATATAATAAAATGCGCGATATAATAAACAAGTTAAAAAATAAAACCAGTCTGGAACATTTTGATATTAGTGCCAAAATAATTAAACACATAAAAAACATAATTATAATTCCTTTAACAAAGCTCTTAAATCAAAATATAAATTTGGGTATTTTCCCAGAAGTTCTAAAAGTCTCGAAGGTTATCCCTGTCCATAAGGGTGGAGAGGTCACCCCTAACAATTTTCGCCCCATTTCCCTAGTCCCTATTATTTCAAAAATATTTGAAACTGTTTTAAAAGAACAAATAACAGAACATCTGGAAAATAATGACTTATTATACAAAAAGCAATATGGCTTTCATCAAAAACTTTCTACAAACTCAGCAATCATAAATCTTGTACTATGGGAATGGAAAATGGGGACTTTGTTGGGGTGACTTTCTGCTATCTCCAAAAGGCGTTTGATTGTGTGTCGCATTCCTTACTTCTGGAGAAGCTGAAACATTTAAATTTTAAAAAATGGGTTGTAGGCTCATAGATTCGTATCTGTCAAATAGAATACAGTACACAATAATTAATAATAAAAAATCTAGCTCAAGGAGTGTTGAAGGTGGAGTGCCCCAAAGATCTGTCCTTGGGCCACTCCTCTTTTTAATATATATAAATGAATTGTACTTATCTGTAGAAAACACTGACACGATACTTTTCGCAGACGATAAAACATTTTTAAGAAAAAATTGAAATTTGGATATTCTCCAGGAGGGTATGCGCGACACACTTTCAAATGCCAAAGGATGGTTTGGTGCAAATCACCTAGCACTCAACGAACCCAAAACTGTCCAAGTGCTGTTTACCCACAGACTGACAGAAAATTTTGAAAATCCTGAAAAGGCAAAGATTTTGGGAGTATATTTAGACCCAAAACTCACCTGGTCTCAACATATAGAATATCTGGCAAAGAAACTCTAATAAAAATGTGTATTTAATCAGACAGCTTTCTGGGACAGTAAGCTTGAATATACTCTTAACAGCATACCATGCGCTCATCTCAGCTCAGATGGCATATGGTCTGATAAGCTGGGGTCATGCCAAGAATATTTGGACTTTAAAGAAAAGTCATGCGCATCATAGGTAAGATAGGCTGTCAGGATGATGTCAGAAGCAAATTTATTGAATATAAAGTTTTAACTTTCCCATCACTATATATTTTACATTGCTTAATTTATATTCATGAAAATATTCACTTATACAACATAAATAGTTCTTATCATAATCACGGCACTACCACTCAAAAAAAATAAGAATGGAATTTCTGAGGCTTCGCTCCAGTAGAAATGGCACAAACTACTATGGCATTGCCTATTACAATCATTTACCAAAAAATATTAAAGATTTGCCATTAAACCCATTTAAAACCTGGATCAAAAAATGGCTAGTTTCTCAGGCCTTTTACAGCGCAGAAGAGTTTCTGCAGAAGGTGGTGCCTCAGGAACTAGGTGAATTGTGAGACTTTTGTATTTATTTTTTTTAACTTATTTATTTATTTATTAACTCTTTGACTTGTGTAAATAATTTTGTAATTGTGCTAGCACCAATAAAGATAATTATTATTATTATTAATATTACATTTTAGTTCGAGTGTATATAGTGTAGAGGGCGACTATGGTAAATATTAGTATATTTTGGCCATATACATAGCAATCTAGGTGGAATCCAGTAAACATGACAACAGTGCTGCGCTCGCAAGTATTACACGTTAGTTTTTTGTTCATAGCCAGAAGGACGCTAACGTGTCCGCTAGGATACCGGATGCCACCTTGCTTTCTAAATGTATATAATATACAGAAAATATACAGATAGGTTTCATAAAAAATAGTATCTATATATCTACTTCATGTCAATATGTTTTTCGAAAAGCAAATATTTTTTAAAATAAAAAAAGTTCAAAATAACGCTATATAGAGGTAAAAAAATTAAAGGAGCACGTTTAAAGATTTTTGAGATGGACATTTTTTTGTCACAATTTTACATTAATTACAATGAATTTAAAAACAAAAAACGAATAAAAAATATATATTTTACATCTTTTTTTTTCCAAAAATTAAAAAAAAATATTCAAAAGTTTTCAGAAAATTAAAAAGTCCACACCAAAATAAAAAAAAAGTAAAACAAAAAGTTTAAAAGCAAAAAAAATAAATAAATTGAATTAAAAAACATTTAAATACAAAATCAAAAACAAAATTTAACAAAAAAATAAATAAAAAAAATTAAAACCGAAATAAAAAAAAAACAAAATTTAATCAAAATCAAAAACAAAATTTTAAACCAAAATTCAAAATAAAATTTAACAAAATAATTTAACAAAATAATAAACACCAAAATCAAAGAAAAACAAAATCCAAAAAAAATAAAAAACAAATAAAAAAAATTAAAACCGAAATCAACAAAAAAAAATCAAAATCAAAAACAAAATTTCAAAAAGCAAGATAAAAAAGGTTACTATATGCATATACATGCACTTAAAGTTTTCAATTCAATAGTTTACAAGTTTTATTTTTTGTATGTTTCCTGAAGTTATTTTATTATTTTTCAGGTAAAATCCCAAAATATAAAACAACAGCTTTTAAAGACATGTCATAGTTATTTGACATATTGGCACACTAAACTGGAAACGGTTTAAGCTTGAACTTGGTATGAAAACGTAGCAGGTCAAGAGATTAGCGTTTAAACAATTTTTGTCTTAAATGGGGTGAAAACGGGGAAATGGGTATTTTCTAAGATATCTAGTTAATTGTTAACCAAAAATGTATTTGACTTATGCGAAGTAGTAACCAAACCCTTTTATTTATAATTCATTATATGTAAAGGTATAATAAAAACAAAGTTAAGAAAGTTTGTATCAATTGATTTTGTTCTTTAGCTCTTTTTATTTGCTTACTGTACCGGGTTACGTTTGTGTCATGAGCCCAGCAATACTCTTCTAGCATAGGTGTTCTTGCCTGTTGTTTTTATATCTTATAATTTATAAGTTTATTAGATCAAACCTGGGACCTTTTCTAGGTAATTTTCAAGATTTTTCGAGGTAATCTTGAAGGAAATCGAGATAATCTTAAAGAATATCTCAAGGGATTGCCTCCTAGAAGGAATTCGGGTGTACATTTTTTTAAGCAGTTTACCCTTCGGGCCAAATAGAGAATTTGATGTGTGATGTCAAACAACCTTTACAATTAAAAAAGTCCCCCCCCCCCATGCCCCCTGCCAACATTTTAATAGTTACAAAAGAGGGGGGTGATTTTTGGATCACCCTGTACCGGGTAAGTTTTATTTATCTTCACCCCCAAAATTAAAATTAATTTTCATTCGATAAAAACAAAACTTTGGTGATTTATATAATTTTACATTGCATTTTTTTTTTCATTTTTTGTTCGTTTCTATCGTATAAAAACAAGATACACAAAATTTATCTTCTTTTTAATTGAGCTTAAAAAAGGGTAAGGGGCTTATCAAAAAATGGAAGATTTTAAAACGAGAATGCATGAAGGTTTGGGTTAGAAGGTCTTCCATTTTTTCATAAGCCCTTTACCATTTTAGACTATAACACGGTACAAAAAAAAGTCCAAACCAATTTTATCAAGTCGATTTTGGGTCGTAGATTTCAAATCTGTAATCAGATTTTTCGGGTCACGTCAGGATTTTTTCTATTCACTTAAAGTTGGTAATTTATACTAAATTTTATATGGTGTTTTTCCCAGGGAAAATTTCCCTAAAAATCTGGCATTGGAGCGAGCGTTTGTGACATTAATCAAGTTTTTTAAGTGAATTTATTAGATATAAAAGCAAGAATGCGTATGCTAGCAGAGTATTTCTGCGTTTGGACAAACGTAACCCGGTACACTAGGCAAATAAACAGCCCTAAAAAAGAAAATTGATTCATACCAACGTTGTTTTTATAATACCTATACATCTAATAAATTATAAATAAATATGTTAACAATTAACTAGATCTTAGACTATTTTTCTCAACTAGCATAATATAGGTTTCAACCAATAAAAACACAGCATAACCATAGCAACGGGATATTTTCATCTCAATATACCCCACTTTTATAACTATTTGAAATCATAAAAAATTAATATGTAATATTATAACAAAATATCAACTAAAATGCAGTTTTAAGGTAATTAGCTTATTTTTATTCAGTATTAATAAAATTTTATGAATTTAGATCTTTTTTATTCCAAAAATTAGAAATATCAAACATTAATTTATTGTGCCAAAATAAATTAACATGAAATTAATTATTATTAATTACACAGGTCAACATTTAGTATTGAAAAAAACACTTTATTACATATAAAGAAGTTTAAAATAATTTTTTACAATGTTTTCACGCTAGGCAAAGCCCGTCTTTTGAAACTAAAATATACATACACAATATAATATAGAATACTAAAAATCATTTTGTGAAATATAAAAAATAATTTAACAAATTATAAAAATAAACGGTACCATGTAATTATTAATTATTTCTAAATAAAGGGTAGTTACTTACATTTTAAATTACGGGGACCTAAATAATTAAAATTATTATAATTATTAATAAATTGGACCAGTGTCCGGAAGAACTAAGAGCCCAAATCTCTCTAAGTTTATTCTAAGTGGGTGAAACTAAGAAGGGTTATTTTAGCAGCATATCATCACGGTGATATGTTATATATTAATTATTTATTTTTTATTAATACGTTTGTAACCCAATTTTAGTTTTAAATTATCTTAGGTGGATAAAGAAAATGTTTATTTCAATTTTAGGGGCGAGGAGGGTTTACTCAAAATTATATTTTAATTAGAGTTAAGCATATACTTAAACATGCACATTTTTAGCAAACTTTAGCTCTCTACGTTTATTCTAAGTGGGTGAAATAGAGAGGGGGTTAACTTAGCCGTATATGCGTATGGGGATAATGGGGGGATAACAGGAGGTATTAAATTTATTATAAAGTTTGATTATCACTGGATAAGTATGTAACCTAATTTTAGTTTCAAATTATAATTATAATTATCTAACATGGGTAAAAAAAGTTTTTTTTTTTTAATTTCATATTTTATATAAAATTATATTGTTAATGAGTTAAGCATGTGTACCAATTTCAACTCTCTAAGTTTATTTTAAGTGGGTCAAAAAGCTGGTACACAGGCCTAGAATGGAATACTGCTCCCACTTAATAAAGGATGTAGTGTGTAAATATTTTAGGGAAATGAAAGAATTGGCTAAGGTTAGAATTGAATAAGGAGCTGCCTCAAACCAGTCTTGAGACAGATAACTTGATAATATTTAGATTAAAAAACAAACACAAAATATACGTTTTTCCAAATTTTCGGAAAAAATTATATTTTTTTATTAATATATATTAAAAAACATTGACCTCGGTTAAAATAATAATGTTGATATCGAATACTTTAAAAATGCTATGCAGCATATATGATCAAGAATATGCGCTAAAACCATAATCATGCTACCAAACTTTTATGACGCCTACTAATTCCTGTGAAAAAGTTGGCAAGGCTGTAAGGATGCCACTATGCTCAAAAAAGGAAATATATGGATGCCAACTTTCCGAAATGTATAGAAATATACTCTGAAGGACTCCAACCTAGCCGTTAGATGTATTGGATGCTGCTTTGCTTTTTATATGTATAGTAATATACAAAAAATATACACGCGGACTTCACTTTCGGTCTTATCTATATTGGACTCCACCTTGTACGCCATATAAATATATGTATATATATATATATATATATATATATATATATATATATATATACTGCACGTTTGTCATTTAATAACCGAAAAAAAAAATTATCTATCTTTCGTTAAAATCAAATGGACAGTGAATAGTACCATTTTATCCTTTTTGGGAATCATCAGCACTTTGTATCCTGCATGTTGTTAATATTTAAATAAAACGTTAGACAGATATAAAAGTATGGTCTCATCTATTGATGTGATCACTGTTATCTGTTCGCATGTTCACAAAAGGCAAATCGCCACAATTTAGGGTGTACAGTAACGTGCATTAATAATGCCACGGACCTAAACCATTTTATGAACCTTTGTCCATTTCATTTTAACGAAAGATAGATAAATTTCTGATAAAAGTATTTTAGACAAAAAAGGTAGCCCAATAGTGGCTTAAAAAACTGCCGTTTGTTCCATATTACCATCTCTTTTAGCAACAAATAAATATGAAGTTTTCCAGCATGCAAAAATAAGAAAAATTCTTTGGGAAAGTGCCATTCCAAACGAAGCAAGATAATCGTAGTTTTCGTAACGAGTAAGCGACTTTATTTCTTTATGCACGAGAATTAAGTTTTTTTGACGAAGCAAAGTGAAGTCAAAAAATCATTCGATTGCACTAAGGACTTGTCAGAAACATTTTTCTTTAGATCTACAGTCTAGACTCTTTAAAAATGTACATTTTAAAGAATTACCTGTGTTTAATTTTGACATTTCAAAATTTTATAAACGTCAAATTACTTTTGTCAAAATGAAAGCTATGTGTAATCGTTTGGATAAATGAGTGTGTATTCTTGTCATTTCATTCAAATATACACTATTTAAATAGAATCTATAATTTATTTGAGGCGTATATATATTTATAGTATTATTAATTTGAGCCATTTCGCCTCAATGACTATTTATATCGTAAAAATCTAAAACAGAAAATAAAATTAAAATGTTCTTATCAGGCGCACCTATTTCTAGATGCGCTGGTAAGGTATTGCGTTTAAAATAATACTTATCTGTTATATCTTCTTTTTACGATATAAATAGTCATTGAGGCGAAATGGCTCAAATTAATAATACTATATATATACACTATTTACTCGTGGTATAGAAAAATATCGTAAAGAGAATATATAGTGAACCTGCATTTTTCTTTATTTCTTGTACACTAGGTCTAACGAAATTTAGTATATTCTATAACTAGTGTAGAAAGGTTTACGAACGAGCCGTCAGGCGAGTGAGGAAACCCCACGAGTGTACGAAATACACTTTCCAAGGAGTAATGTACACTATTTATCCTACGAACCTAAAAATATATAGTTTCTTAATTTAATATTTTCTAATTTTTATTACTTATTCAAAGAATTGTTGGAAAAGCAAAGCATACAAAGCAAAAAATAGCATGCAAATTTATGTATGTTAAACAGGAAAAATTATTTTCTTTTACTTTTAGTTTTCTTGGTTTTTAAATTTAATACAATATTAACAATAAAATAACTAGCTGTTTAATGGGTTGTCTATAACGCAAGCCTCTTGTGTAAATCAAGGCAAGACAGTTTGCTAATTAAATTAGATTTCTTTAGATATGTTTCCATAAAAAACAGTAAAATTGTACTGTTTTACGATTTCATTAGAAAAAGACCGTGTATTTTGATGTTTTTTATAAAATGTAAGGTTAATAAATCAAAAATTAAGTAATTTTTATAAAATCTAGACATAAATAAAACATCCCAAGTTATATATTGTTCAAACTAGTAAGATTATAACTATAGTTTCTATCTTTGACATGAAAAACAGAAATATTTGGATTGAAAACATAAAAGATATATAAGATTCTGTGATGAAAGGTGGAAAATGGCATATAAAACGAGGTGAGCTAAAGTCGTAGAATCTACAACGTACACCTACATACGTGAAATTAGGCAAACCTACATACATAAATATCAAACCAGGGTAATAACAAAATATCAAACTAGTGTGCTAAATGTCATTTTCATAAGGGATCGTAGGAAATAGTAGTTTTCGTAACGAGTAGGAGACGCGAAGCGAAGTCAAAAAATCATTCGAGTACACTTGTAACATTTCAAAATGTTACATTTTGTTGTTTTCTTTATAGACAATAGTAGTACAAAGTATTTTATAAATAAGAGCTCAAATGTCTAGGTAGATATTGGACTTTAGTAGAGATATTAAGAATGTAGTATATCGAGAGGTAAATAGTTATTGTTTTTATTTTTATACTTACAGCTGATAATAATATACCTAATTTTCTGGTTAAATAACAAAGTTGTAGTGCTATTGTTAAAGATTCCCGTTGATCTAGAAAGGTGGTTTGTTGTTTTCACTGATTTTCTTCGGAAACATCTCTGACAGACAGTGTATAACTTTTGGAGGTTAAAAACGGTATTTTCACAATTTCTGTACCGTACATTGTAGCAAACTTTTTTAAATGTACATCACCGTGTTTACAGTTTTTTTTCTAATTTTCAGACTATGGAATTTTAAAATTATTATCTTTTGGTCTTAAACAATTGGCCTTTGTGATCCAATGTTCTGATAAAATTTTTAGAAAAATAAATGAACATTTAATATTTTTTTTTGAGTCGCTACTTTAAATGTCCATCTACGTGGTTAATGTCCGTATACGTGGACAATTTGTATTTTTATTTTTTTTTTGCAATAAGTCGCTTACCACTTAACTTGGAAAAAAATACTTTACATCAAAAGAAAGCTTATAAAATTCTCTACAAAAAATGTTCTATGTATTTTTACGCTACGGCTAGGACCCTTTGAGGCATAGGCACGAAAAGAGAAAAAATTTGAAAAATACAGTATATAACCAATTTTTTGCGATAAAACGCTTACAGCTTATCGAATGCAAAAAAAATATGTCACTGGATGAAAACCTATATAATTACCTACAATAAATGTTATATGCATTTTAATGCTAATGTTAGGACTGTTTGAGGTGTTCGCACAGAAAAAAAAGTCAGAAAAATACAGTAAAAATTCTATTTTTCTTTTAATAACTCGCTTATTACGAACAAAACTAAGGAACCAAATAAAAGCTTACC
>CAUEHQ010000620.1:0-18058 GCA_958510825.1 Brachypterus glaber | reverse complement strand
ATATATATATATATATATATATATATATATATATATATATATATATATATATATATATATATATATATATATATTATATGTTACTAATTAAAATAATGATTACAGATTGATACAAAGAAAGTAAAATACTGCATAGGTAAACTATGTTTATAAAACAATATACGTAATATACTATAAACAATAAATTGCTGAGTAGCATTACTCCGGTCATGTAACTTACATACATACAGGTTTTTGGGGTCGCTAAGTTCCAATCCGGTGTTTGCTTACCCTTAAAAGTCATGCAGAGGTCATTGAAAGGTCATTTTAAGGTAATTTCAAGGTTAATTGGAGAAAAACAGAGAAGAATCTATCAAAAAATCTGAAAATATTTATATAAAGTTTTCTGGGTCGCTGAGTCCAAATTGTTCCCTTTAAAAGGCATCCAGAGGTCATTTAAAGGTCATTATGAGGATTAATTGATACACTTGAAAAATCCAAAGGTTTTTTCTATCCTTTTAGCATAAGGTTTTGAAATTTTTAACATATGTCAACAACAAATTAACGTGTAGTTTCACCCAGGGCGCCTCTACGTGATGACGGTGAACCCCCGCGTAGTGGCGGTGCACAGTGGGCCAGAAATTGATAAAAATCTAAAAATAGTAATTGCCGATTAAAAAAAAAAACGCTTAAAATCGCCTAGGTTTTTTTTTAAATGATTTTTTCCCACGTGGTACTATCAATATATGAAAAAAAAGTTACCCCGAAATGGCACGTTTTTGAAAAAACTTGGTTTAAATATTTTGATATACGCAACTTATATATAAATTTTTTCATTTTTTTGACAGATTCTCCTCACTAATTAACCTCGAAATTACCTAGTAATGACCTTGCAACGACCTATGGATGCATTTTAAGAGTAAGCAAATACCGGATTCGAACTCAGCGACCCCAAAAACTTATATATGATTTTTTTCGGATGTTTTCAACTTTCAAATGACCTTAAAACTGATGTGATAGAGCTTGACCGACCTCGGCATCGAAATCAGTGACCCCAAAAACCCCTGGGTACTTGGGTCTGGTCCGGTGTTTTTTTCCATACTAAATGTTGACCTGTGTTATTAATAATTATAATTACCGGGATTACCGGAATTAAAATAAATGAATTATAATTCATTTATTTTAATCCTGGTAATTTCGATATTTTTTTTAACCCCACCATTAGTTAAATTAAAATATATAATGTTAACATAACTTGTATATTCATTAGTTAATGCCCTAATGTCATTATGCCTTGTTTAAATTCTACAGAAAAGTTCTGATATGTTTGTGGAAGTTATGAAAGCTATTAACATTTGCGTCCAATTTCAGAATTAACAAAAAAGTCATACTTACGGGTATTTGGACGAAGAGTTCTAAATTTGGAAAAGGACTGGACACCCAACAAGTGTTGTAATTCATGTTACATAAAAATGAATAATAACTCTATTCAGTTTTTAACTCCTGCATTGTGGCATAAACCTTGTAACCACCACGAAGATTGCTATTTTTGTTTAACCAAGATTGGACGTGGGTCAAATTGGAAAGGCAAAAGTAGCGTTGTTTATCCTGTGATAGAATTTTAAAAATACAAAAAAAGATTTTACGTACATTGTGCAATGCAAACAGAATCGATCATTGCAAACCACTTTTTATTCAAAGCAAAATTATGACAGTATACTCAATATTTTTTTACAATCTTTTAGTTTTTGTGTATAAAAATAAATCTAAATTTATAGCAAATGGAGATTTACATGATATTGGTACAAGGCAAACCCACTCCCTATGTACTCCCAGACATAGAACGGCAAGCTTTGAAAGAAGCACGAGGTATTTAGGAATTAAAGCTTTTAATAAGCTACCTGTTTCAATTAAAACGTTAACATTTCGTAGCTTTAAGTTAAAACTTAAATGTTTCTTTCTAGCCAACCCTTTCTATTCTAAATCTGAATTTCTCGAGGAAATTTTAAATTTTAATTTTAAATCAAATGTAACTTTAAATTATGCCATTTTTTAATATGTAATGTTAACTTAGTGTTATGTAATTATGTAATGTTAACTTAGTGTAGTGGTATAATGTGGATTGAAATTATGAAAACTCATTTAAAATTATGTAATTATTTTTGACGTCTGCCTGTAATTTGCTTATGTAGATTTAAGTGGCAATAAAATTCTATTCTATTCTATTCTATTCTATTCTATTCTATTCCTAATGTAAAATCTGTAACGTTGCCAAAATTATAAGAAAATGTTATTAACACAAATGTTTTGAAGCAATATATTGAAATGGAAGAACAAGATATTGAAATAAACGAAAATGTAAATGAAGAATCTGAAGATATTGAAATGGGGGAGTATATGACTGCGACATCTCAAGATTTTCCATTTGACTATAATGAAATTCATTTGTTAGAGCACGATGACCTGGATAGTTTGGTGGGAGACTTAGGATTGTGTAAAGAAAAATCTGAACTTTTGGGTTCAAGGCTAATTAGTTTAACCTACTACAAAAAGACACAAAGATTACTATATACCGTAATCAAGAGCTTAAGTTTTCCCGCTTTTATGAAATGAAGGACTTTCTTTGTTATTGTAATAACATACAAGGACTAATTGACCAAATGCAGATTAAACATCCATATAATAGGCCATCCTAGTGGCGTCTTTTTGCAGATGCTTCAAAATCTAGTTTGAAGTTTGTTTTATTACACAATGGAAACAAGAAGACTTCAATTGCGTATTCTACAAATATGAAAGAATTATATGAAAATATGAAAATAGTTTTGGATGAAATTAAGTATGAAGAACACAAATGGCAGATTTGTGGTGATTTGAAAATGGTAGCAATTTTGTAAGGAATGCAAGGTGGGTTTACTAAATATTCTTGTTTTTTGTGCTTATGGGATAGCCGAGCTGTAAAAAAGCATTACAAAATTAAAAAGTGGGAAAAAAGAAAAACGTTTGCGCCAGGTTGTAATAATGTTATGAACAATCCACTAGTTGACCCAACAAAATTTCTATTACCCCCTCTACATATTAAATTGGGACTAATGAAAAATTTCGTAAAGGCATTGAAACAGGAATGAGAACCATTTTTGTACCTAAAAGAAAAGTTCCCGAAGCTGTCAGAAGCCAAAATTAAAGCGGACGTATTTGTAGGACCAAAAATCAGAAAAATTGTTAAAGATAGGAATTTTGAGTCAAAACTTTCAAAGACTGAGAAGTTGGCCTGTCATTCATTTAAACTTGTTATCTCTGGGTTTTTGGGTAATAAAAGGGAAAAGAATTATGTAGCTCGGGTGAAATCTCTTATAAGAAACTACCGATTGATGGGATGTAGAATGTCCCTTAAAATACATTTCTACATTCACATCTGGATTACTTTCCACCTTATCTCTGATCCGTCAGTGAGAAGCAAGGTGAAAGATTTCACCAAAAAAATTTCGAATATGGAAAAGCGATATCAAGGAAAAGGAAATCCTGCTATGATGGGTGATTACTATTGGTCGGTAGTAGAAGTTGATAGAACTGCATACAAAAGAAAAAAAAAGGTAAGAAACATTTACATTATTTTTAGGTTAAGATATATATTTGTTAACGCAAGCCATTTAGGCTGGTAGATAAAATTAAGCTAAATACATTGTTTTTTTGTATAATCATTTATTTAATAAACGAATACTGTATATTTTATAGTTTAAACACCTACGACTAGCTACGTACTGCTCCGGCTCGCTGAATAGCGCTCATGTTAAAATTTCCGTCTTGACCCACTTAAAATTGATGTAGCGCCACTTCTGGAAAAAATTCAAAAAGCAAAATAAAGCCAGATAAATGCAAAATGTTTTAATTGAGGTTAGATAAAAAAAATCCATCTTTTGAAAATTTGACACCAAAAAAAAATATTTTTTTTCAGTGTAAAAAAAATGGGGGTCGATATTTAAAAAAATCTTCCAAAGTCTTAAATCCTTTTTTTATAAGTGACCCGAATTTGATTAAAAAATATTCATAAAAATAAATTCCACAGTCATTTGGAAAAAGTTTTTTTTTTCTAAAACACTCTGTATATAAAGACTGTGCCGTCTTAGCCCAAATCTGAAAAAAGATTCAGAATCAGGAAAAAAAAATGCTTTAAGACATTTCGTTCTTCACGGCTTGTTTAAATTTTTATTGTGAATTTGCTGATCACTCAATTTTAGAATTCTATTTTTCAAAATTTTAAGGGTAATAACTTTATATTTTTTATTTTGGAAATAATCAAAATGTAAATATCGATTTGAACTGTAAGGTTTTTGGTATCAATCTGTTAATATAAAACCCTTTTCCTGTCTTACTAACGTAATGTCTAAATAGTTAAGTTTTTTCTTTTTTTCTTTTTCGAGAGTGAATTGAATTTTTTTGGTTAAATGAATTAAATAAATTTAAAACATTTTACTCTTCCCCATTAGGGCTGCTCCACATATTTGTTTAAAAAACTCTCCATTGAAAGAAAAATAACCGCTGGCAAAACACAATTCAACTAATTCTAAAAAGCAAGAAGAAACACATAATTAAAAGAAAAATTAATCAAAAATTTATTTTACCTATGATTGAAATTTTATTAGTGTCAAAATTTGACATCCATAAAATGTAAAAATATATTAATATTTATTAAAATACCTATAGCTCGGAAACTAATACACTGTGGTTTTTTACAAATTTTAACTTCCGACCCCTAATTTTTTTCATATATATATATATATTTTAAACACACCATAAGAAGTAATTTAGACAAATATAAAAAAAATCGTAGGAGCCGATCGTTTTTTTTTAGGTTTTTTCTATTTTTTATAATATGTACATATTACGTACTTGAACTTTAATATATATTTTAGATATAATAATAAAAAAAGGGATAACAGTTTGCGAGCATCGTAACAGACCACTGCAAACTAAATAAGCATTTTAACACCATAGGACTGCTAGTCGACTCCATCTGCAGAGGATGCTAAATGGAAGAGGAAACAATGGAACATGTGTTATGTCACTGTCCAGCGTTAGCCTTAATAAGAGGGTCCGTGCTAGGCGAGTACTGACTCGACATGGCAGGTATAAGCAGAATCACTCTCAAACACCTTCTTAGATATATCCAAAGAATTAGATGGCTGAGAGGCTAATATGCTGCGACCAAAGGAAGGTAGTACAATGGGACCAGCTAAGTGCGTGTAGATAGCTACCCTCCACCCTAATAACCGTAAACCAAACTATTATATATAATCACTAAATTACAAAAATGCTTATTGCCAACGTCAAAGAACTTATCTTTTTTTTCCTGTATTTTTGGACCATATCCTTTTGATTTTTTTTGTTGCTTTATCGCATTGTTTTTCTGGCTGCACCATTATCAGAAATTTATTAAAAGAGAAGTTTTTCTTTTCTTGTTCTATTAAATTAAATTATATATTTTTTCCTGCTTTTTAGAACATAGACGTAATAAAAACACTTTTCTTCCAACATTTCGGCTTTTATTGTCCAGTCATTTTCAAGGATTTACAAAGAATTAAAATATAAATGTATAAATAAAAATTTTGTAAGATTTTTAAAAATGTCAACTTGACAAATATAAATTAATTAAGGTGTACAGGTATAAGTGTAAATAAGTTAGATAAAAGATGTATCTTAGTATGTTTAGGTGTAAAGTTTTGTGTATACTTTCTAAAGTTTATAGTATTGCTTGAATTTAATTTAATGTGAATCATTTCTAAAAATAGGCAGGTACTAAGCTAAGCTACTAAGCCCCCCTGGCCTTGGTTTGAGATATCAGCCTTTTTAGATATTTTTGCGAAATACTTGATTTTTTTCCTGTACATATGTATTATTTTTACACTTTGATGAAACATTACAAAAAGAAATGCCAAATTGTTAAAAAGTATAAAAAATATGTAGGCCAATTTATGAGTTAAAATACAGTGGTTCAAACTTATTTTTCTATACTAGGCACTAGTTCAAGGGAATCAGAAAGTTATACACACTTCTTTGTTTTTAAGAAAGTCCTCTTGTTCACCTGAGAGTCTCAGGCTGAGACTTGACCATGCAAGTCCCGGGACTAGCGAAAAAAATGTGTACTTTTTTTTTATTTTTGGCTATCATAACAAAAAGAATGAGCATCTAATAGATGATATTATCAGGGGTAATATCATAAGTGATACTAGGTTAGGTGTTGGGAACGTTCAAGTATTACGTAATGCTCCTAGGGGAGGTGGGGGTCATTTTGAAGTGTTACGCCCATGTTAATGGTATAGGAAAATAGCGTTACAGGGGGGAGGGGTCCAAAATGATCTAAATTTGCGTTACGTAATACTTGAGCGTTCCCTTGGTGGTTTTTAGATAAATTTTAAGAATATTAATCCCAATGACGAAAATGCAACGACTGCTTTAGCAGGAGTTAAATTTTCCAAAAATTGGGATTAATATGAGTAATATTTGAAAAAAAAAACCGGTACCTAACCTAGTATCATGAATTGATATTTAGGGAGAGAATATAATTTTTATTTAATACACATACCTCTTAATTATAACATATTAATCAACAAATAAATTATATTTTATAAATTAAAAAGCAAACAAGCACGATTTCAGATTAGAGAAAAGAGGGGTAAAAAAACCATCGTATGGGTAAGGTATTTTCACTTTATATTCTCATCTACATATTTATGATATTTCTTTTTAACCAGAAAAAAGTTTTTATAGAAGAAATGTATATTTTTATATAATTTCATATAAAAAATATATAATTCCTTGTTAAAAAAAATTATCACAAATAAATGATATGTGCTCATTTTACCTTCCCCAAGGAATGTCTTGCATTAGTTAAAAAAATTCGGAAAATTTTTATTGCTTTTTTTACGTTTCTGGACTTTTATACCCAAAAAAATTTGATTTCCGTCAAAAAAAAAATCTGTCGGTCGGTTGACATTCATCACTCCAAATAAATATTGCATCGTACTTTGAATCGTCGTAATATTCCTTCGCTAGTTATTTTATGTCCTAAAAAAGTTACTTCTTGTCTGAAAAAATTACATTTTTCAGGATTGAGTTTTAGATTAAATTTACGGCAAATTTGAAATATTTTTCTTAATTATTTAAATGATGCTTTACTGAACAACCTATAACAATTACGTCATCCATGTATAGAAATGCCTTTACCGGGCTTACTCCTGAAAAAGCTATGCTCATCATCCGGGAAAAGCTATTCGGGCTTATTTTACATCCAAGTCTTGTACATTGTTGGTACTGAAAGAGGTAAGGTCCCTAGATCTTCCCTGAGGGTATTTGGTGAAATCCGGACTTTAGATCTAGTACTGAAAACCATTTTGCTCTTCCAAGTTGGTCTAGGATATCATCTATTCTTGGCAATGGGAACTTATCCGCCACAATTTTTTTGTTTAGTTGCCTACCACCAGTCTCCACTTTTTCTCACCTAAGGACGATTTTTGGGGTTTCGGTACAAGTAAAATTGGGTTATTATATTCGGAAGTCGAGGGCTCTATTATGTTATCACGCAACATTGATTTAACTTGAGAATTTATTTCATCTATTTGAGCATGCGGTATTCTGTAGTTTTTTATATAGACCGGGGTTGGATCCGGTAATTTTTTGCTCATAAATATTATTTGTCATTAATTTATCTTCTTTAAGGTAGAAAACGTCAGCAAATTCCTGGCACAGTTCAACGGTTTCTTTTCTTACGAACTCCGGGATGTCCGTAGTATTTAATTCTTGTAATAGGATATCTCCTCTATTTTTTGTTTTATTTACGGCTTGGTATAAATTATAATAACTTAATTTTGTTATCTTTACAACATGATTTTTAATCGTTAGTTCTCATTTAATTTTACTATTTACTATTTTATTAATATTCATTAAATTTCACTATTTACTATTTCATTATTACTCATTAATTTGGCTATTTACTATTTTATTATTACTCATTAAATTTCGCTATTTACTATTTTATTATTCATTACTTTTTACTATTTACTATTTTATTAGTACTTTTATAATTGCTATTTAATAGGTCGGTATATGATTCAAGTATAATTATTTTTTTTATTTTATTTACCTTAACAATTTAATTTCAAATATATTTACTTCAATTAATTATTATTGTTCTAGTTTGACTATTCTATAATTCAAACTTATTTCTCTATTTTATTAAAATCTATATTGAGCTGTTTTATAATTCAAGGTTTAGCCAAAATATTTAATTGGTGAACATGGATGGATCTAGTAGAATAATTTTATTATTTCACTATTTTGCTGCATTTTTCCTATTTTACTATTTAAATTTCATTTCTACTTTTTGGTTTAACTTAAGCCTTTTTTCTTGGTAATTTAAACTTGAATTATTTAATTGTTTGACTTAGAATATAATTTTATGAAATTACACTTGAATTATTTACTTATGACTTATAACTTTAACTGAAACTATTATTAAAAACATATTGCATAACTTAAAATTTATTACAATTGATTTGCTTCAATTATTTATTTTATTAATTAATTATATTAATTATTTACATTTACTATTTATAATTAGTATTTGAAAATTACTATTTATATTACAATTTAAAATGTTATGAACAATATTTTAATAATATTGTAACATATTATATTAAAGTACAACAACATTACAACAACATTACAACAATTTTATAAACAACTTCAATCGACTCTTGTAACTTATATCTCTTTTTATTTTATTTTAATAAATCGTTAATAATATTTAATTTAAATCTTTTTATTACATCTCATAGTTCTAAGTTTATATGGTCTAATCCTCAAGGCCTTAGTTTATTTTTAAACTTAGTGGTGCCCAAATTATTTGCTATCATTCTATAAATTTATTTCAGCTTTCGAACCGCCCGTCTTCGCAACAGAACTAGCTGGCCTAAGGACCCCTGAGTGATCAACTCATTTTATTTTGATATTTATAACTTTTTATTTCAGCACAGTACCAGTAGAACTATAGATGAACATCAACACTATATACATTTACATTATTTAATAAATAATTTATTATTTTCCTATGTTGACTTTTATTTA
This sequence comes from Brachypterus glaber, assembly GCA_958510825.1. Taxonomy (NCBI): domain Eukaryota; kingdom Metazoa; phylum Arthropoda; class Insecta; order Coleoptera; family Kateretidae; genus Brachypterus; species Brachypterus glaber. The sequence continues at coordinate 8,959 of CAUEHQ010000620.1, read as the reverse complement.
CCCCTAGCTAGGGTAAATAATTTGTAGCACCCAGAAGTAATCCCGAGTATTACTTAATAACGTACGTGGGTAATTCCCAAACCGTTACAAACAAACCTTTTTGCCTTTCCTGTGGATTAGGTGTAGAAGGGGCACTAAGTTGTTGTGATTTTTGTGGTGATTGGCTATCAGGATTTTGACTTTCAGTCAATTTAGTATGAGGTTTTTCTAATGCTGTTGAATGTTCTAAATCTTTGACAGTGTAAGAATCCTCACCAATGATTAGTTTGTCTCCCTTTATTTTTGCTCTAAATCCTTTTAAAGTTGCCTCTTTTTTGTGTTTCGTCAAAACTTTATTAATGGCTTGATCTTCTGGACACAGATCTGGATTTATAAAGATTGATTTTCCTTTTAGCTTATGTGCGTTTTTTAATATTAGTATCTTTTTCTGATAAGAGACAAGCTCAATAAGTATGGGAGCTTTTGAATTATTTTTTGGTCCTAATTTAAAAGTATCGTTTATGTCGGTATGTTGAATTGTTATAACTAATTTTGTCTGAAAGAAGTTTATAACTTGATTAATTAAGTCCAAAAATCACTAAATTATTTTTCCTTGCCTTTCTTTGCAGTGAGATATTTATTTCATGTAGTTTTGCGTTTTCTTGCTCTAGTTCGGAGATTCTGTTTTTGTGATCTGCAAGAAAGGTTTTTATTTCGGTCTTGACTAATGTTATTTGGTTCTTCGCTATTTTTATTTATATTTTTGTTTAATTCTCCAAATTTAGATTCTAATTTCTCAAAAATATTACTTATAAAAGCTTTTTGGTCCTTGTTAAAATCACCCATTTTTAATCCACCTTAAAATCTTTAATTGTTCGTAGTGTATGGTCTGCTTTTCTTTAAAGTTGTTATCAGTATTGATAAGAACGGTAGTAGAGTGACGTATGATTTGTTTTGATCGAGTTGTTTTGTTTTAAATTTGGTGTTTATTTCGGCGATTATGTGAAAAATTTTATTTAAGATTGGTTAGAGATTTTAACTTTGTGGTAAGTTATATTAATTTTTTGAAGTTTTTATCAGTAAAAGATGAAATTTGCTTTGCGTACCTTAAGATTAGCTGCTTATAGAAAGGCTACCACACACTACTATATAAGCTCTCTATTTGCCAAAGCTTCAATTTCAGCTGCATATGTAGCTAAGTCCTTATTTCCTTGTTTAATTGCTGATAATTTTCCATTTATTGACTGTGAGCTTTTAGTTTTTATGCCAGTTTTCAGCTTAATTATAATTTTATCAAGATTGTCTTGGTCGGTTATGAGGTCCCTAGCCTTTCCTGTTAACTTGGTTTGACGTAGGCTAGAGCGTTTGCTTCTTGACCAGCAGTATTATTTTTAAGTAAATTTAAAGCATCTATAAAGGATTGTATTCTTTCTACCGAGCTTTCACACTCATTTGGTACAATTTTGCTAGCCAAGTTAAAAAATTCTACATTTGTCATCGCCATTGTGTTGAGTTCAATTTCTGTATTTTCTACGTTTTCACTGTCTGTGCCGCTATTTTTATCAAAAATATCTTCTTCTAACACTTCTGGATTAATTGAGTGACAGAAAGAGGTGGATATTTTATATTGCACTTGTAAAACATGAAAAGATCTAACAACCCTATCCCTTAGATTGTTAAAAAGTTTCTTTAAAATATAGACTTGCTCGTCATCTAACGAATTATAAACGCTCGCAGAAATACGTGTAAATTTATTAAAATGGGTTAGAAGATTGTCTCTTACTTCGTTATGAATCGCTATAGATTTAGGGACTTACGTTTTTAATACTCGTTTAGATTCAGTAACAACTAAATTTTTAATAATTATTAGCTTGGACTGAACACCTTCCCAATCTTCTAACCTACTCATTAAAACTAAAAATAACTAATCTAAATATGACCTCATAATATCTAAATAATTGTAAAATAAAACAATATATGCAAAAGCATTTAAAATATAAAAAAAAAGTTCATTAAACAAAAAAAAATCATGCTGCCTATGCCTCACTGGAAATGTTCATAATACTCTGCGCCAAATACGCAGTTCCTGGGTGCCGTGACCCCATTTCGAGCCCTCATCGCGTTCCTTAATTTAGGATATACCTTTTGTGTGGTTTTAAAATACCTGGGCTTCTATACGTCCATGGCTTGTGTTCTCAGCACCATACTGTCCTTTTTAATCGTTCTGCGTTGAGCCTTCTTTACCTTGAAGAACAATTGGACTAATAACGCCATTGCTATAATGTAGAACAACACATGAATGTCTAAAGGCACTTTCACATTCGATTCTTCCACTATAAAGTTCGAATTAACGACGCCCGTATCCGTAACTTCAGCATGTTTGCTGCTCGATTTACCCATTTTAGTAAAATCACATTATCCGATATTTAGTAAAATCACATCCTGCCGAAAGGCAGGATCGCCATGTAATACCTCTGGTTTAGGTTTGTTTTTAATAAAACATATTTTAAGTTTATAGCAAGACTGTCTATTCAAATCTAATCTGTAAAACAAAACATCTTGTACATGTAGTTAACAAACTAGATTTACATGTATATATTACATTTCTGCTGAAAAGCGGTCAACAAACATTGAACCTATGTTTCCCATAGATAAGTGTCGAATCAGCACAAATTAATATTACATAGAAAAATAGATACATTCTCACGAAAATATGATTCCTTAGAATCGCACATGCTACAAGACACTACACTGTGTGCCCAGGAAATCTGTGACCACGATAACTCAAGAACGCTTCGGGCTAAAGTCTTCAAATTTAGACCATAGGTTGATTATCTAAAGTTCTAGGCTGGGATTGTTTTTGGTAAAAATCGGATTGGGATAAGGGGTTACAATGGGGTAAAAATAATTTATTTCAAAAACATTTTTTTTTTCAATTTATTTTTCGTTTTACGAAACAAGAAACTTTTTTGAATTTTTATTTTTTTTCGTTTTTGATTTTAATAAAACTAGGCCTATAGGGAAAAGTATTATTTTATTGGCAGCAGTATTTTTTGTTATAATAAAGCCAATAAAAACAAAAAAGTGTACACATTTTTTTTTTCTCGGGACCAGCAAAACTGACCTGGTCCCGGTATTTGTGTGCCCTACCTGAGACAGATATTTGGGCAGTTGGCCCTGCCAACTTGGCAGGGCACAAAGGGGAGGAATAAAGTTATGTTTTACAATATTTTAGCTAGTTATGCGTGTTTGCTTCCCACTATACATATATTATGTATATTATGAAAGAATTTTCAAAAAAAATAACCGTTTTTGTATGGCAAACTTTATTCCAGAAATACAATAAACTGAGTAACCAACTTAAGAATACATTAAGATAAAACCTTGAAATTTGGAGGGTGTTATCTATCACTAATAAATATTTTTGTATGTAAATTAATACTAACAGTACTTATTTTGTTGCAGATGATCAGGTCAGGGAAAAGTCAGGAAATTTTGTGAAATACTTTCTGAAATTTTACAAATTTGGTCAGGGAAAAGTCAGCGAATTTGGATTTTAAATTTCAGTGCCAATCCTGCAGGGAATTATTTAAAGTTGTAATTAAAAATGAGTAAGGTACTTGTATTTTTTCCATTTATCTTGTGTTAAGTTTATTTATTTATTTATACAATCATTGTATTATACAGAGCGGTCCAAAAGTCACCCCCCCCCCCCTCTTAACTTTTGAACGAGTTTAGATATCGACTTCAATTTAGAACTCTTAAATAAGACAACTTAAACTATCTTTAAGCATATATTTGATACTTTTAGCTCTTAAAATGTGGGCAGGGGGGCATGGGGCGACATTTTTTTAAATGGAAAAGTGGGTAGTGTAATACATCATTTTAAAGCTTATAAAATTCTCCATTTAACTGTATATTTTTAATTTTTTTAAAACATTTTTTTTGGGTTTAAAATAGGGTTGAAAATGGGTATTTTTGTCAAAATTTCTCTAAAAAATCCAAACAATTTTTTAAAAATGCCTAATTTCATAATGAAAAAAAGTAAATTATACTTTTAAACTAATTTTAGTTGACATAAATAAAAATTAACAAAAAAAAACTTAAAAATTTATTTTTTTTTAGCACAAAAAACTGAAAAATCAAAACCTTAAAAAACATGTTTAAAATTTTAAAAAATGTATGGTTATATAGAGAATTTTAAAGGCTTTAAAATGATGTATCACACGACCCCCTTTCCATTTGAAAAAATTTCCCCCCATGGCCCCTTGCTCACATTTTAAGAGATAAAAGTATCAAATATATGCTTAAAGATATTTTAAGTTGTCTTATTTAAGAGTTCTAAATTTGAAATCGATATCTCAACTCGTTCAAAAGTTAAGAGGGGGGGGGGTGACTTTTGGACCGCACTGTATAATAAATTATGTCTACATTAAATCCCAAGATAAGTAATTTTTATATACATAATATAATATACATACATATACATATTTTCATATACATAATATAAATTTATATTTAAATAAATGTTTATTTTCAATACTTTTTTTTGAATTTTATTACCCCACCCTAATTTATTTTTTTGTGGATTTGAGGAAAACTATGTTGTGTTCTGGCCTCATCTAAAATTCTGTCTCTAAAGTAATTTCCTATATCTTCAAAGAACATAGAGGGTCCCCCAATTTTTAATTTAGGGGGCTTGCTGTATTTCATTTTGTGGCCCACTTGTGCCAATGCTGGTTTTTGCTAGTAACACTCAACCTCTGCAATTGCATGCTTACATCCACCTAGAACAATTAAAATTTGCTATGATTATATCGAAGGCTTCATAACATGGAACGGAAACCAAAAACTGAAGGTACACCTCTACGTTATGAAGCCCTCAATATCAAGAAAGTGTTAAATCTTATTCTGAGCGGGGGGGGGGGGTAGTTAGTAGGAAAAAATCTGGTTGTATATCATGGCTTATTATAAGTTATACTGCAGAACTAGCTTTTTCTTAGATCTATATAACCTAAACAAGCCAACGTCAGTGCTTGTGAGATAAATGTAGATTTTAAGTGACAAGGGTGTTTTTAATAAACATGTCTGTTAAACTCCTAAAACAGCCAATGTTTTGTTTGACTTAGTGTATCCGTTCAAAATTTTTGATACTGGCCCTTTTAGAACCAAGCCACAGATATATACTCTGCCTTCTGATGGGGCTCCTGTTGCTTAAGGGATTTCCCCACAACAGCTGACTATAAGGTATTCCCGAAAAAAAGTCTCTATCTGTGACGTAGAAAATAATGCGCCACGAAAAAATTTAAACTTTAAATCGATTTTTAAAATAGTGAACGTTATCAAAAAGGAAAATTACTTTGCATTTACCTTACTATTATAAAGTACTTTGTAAATCAGTGTTCAAATATTAAAAACAAGACTTAGTGTAGAACCCTATTTTTTTGTAGGGGCGCCAAGTTTAATAAAAACTGTCAGGGAGAAAGCTTTTTTTCATGAAGGTATTTTTTTGGGCGCCAATTTTTTTTGTAGGGGCGCCAAGTTTTGGTTGAAACCGTCAGGGACAAAGCGCTTTTTTTTTTAGGGTACCAACCTGGGGCTGAGCCCCCCCCTAGATTTTTTCTAGTTACGACTATTTGCCTCTCTCTCTCTCTCTCTGTAATAGCTGGTGGTTAGTGTTAGTAGTTCATTAGTATAGGAAACTTCAATGGATATTTTCAATACATTTATTATATCACTATCATGTGGCCACATACAAATACATACATCAACTTAACATTACGAGACTCCAATACTGACTATCGGTTGCGCATGCGCCGGGATATTACACCCCCCTACTAGTTATTTGTTTACCCTTTTCTTTAACTTTAATGTAAGTTATATTATTTTATTCAAAAATTAACATTTTACTAATTTTACTAATCTGGTAAACAACCAAGTAAGTATGGTATTTTTTTAAAGGTAAGTATTGTACTAACAATTATTAACTAATCTCCTTTTTATATTTTAGTTTAAATAAACATTATTCAAATATTTACACTTTGTTTTATTTGGTATGTATATCCCTACTCTCCCTACTTTTTTTTTATGTAATGTTACCCCGATGTGATTCTCTAAATTAAGTTTTAAGACATCACTAGGTATCATGTAACCTTACGTAACTCTTTACAATTTTATTTTGTTTATGGTAATTTATAAAATTAATTTAAATATTTGGTTTTTTAAGTTTTGTAACTTAGATTTTTAAAATTGTTTATTTCAGGTAGGATATTTTTAGTGTATTATATTTGAATAAATATTATTAATAAAATTTTGTGTTTTATGTTCCTAAAAAAAAAAATTATCTTAAAAAAATTATGTTATTCATTTTAAAGTTTTGTACTTTATTGATACTTTTTGTAACTTTTATTTAATTGAAAGGATTAAATTAAAAGAATTACTTTTTACTTTTCTATAGAAAAAAAATATTATTTTATTTTTATTTTTTAATTTAATTTTAAAACCTTTCAAAAAAAACTATAAACTTTATGTAAAACAAAATAGTCAACCTTAAAATATATATTTTTTTTTAGAAATGTCAGTTTATCACTAGATAAGCTTTATAGAAAAAATAACACTAGGCCGATCGGAAAGTAAATTTTTCTTACTAATTCGAGAGCGTAGAATCCGAATCTGACCTTAGAAAAATTCCAGCACCTAAAATTTTTGAGATATAAGTTCAGGTAATAATGACGTTTTTTTTCAAAATCTTAAAAAAAAGAGTAGAATTTTGAAAATTTTAGTGTATATTAAAAAAAATACGAGGAATTCAAAAATCTATATGTTAAGAACCTACTGTCAGAGTAAGTACGCGAAAAAAAATAAAAAGGTTAAAATGAAAGTGCAGAGTTTACTTAATTGCTCATTTGTGGAAAAACTATCAAATTTTTTTAAAAACTTTATAGAACTTAATTTGTAGATTATAAAATTCTCTACAAAAATATTTATACAAATATTTTTTTTATTTTGCTTAGTTTGTTCCTAAAAAGTAAATAAATGAAAAAGATATAAAATTAAAGTACACAGTGTAAACTTTTTTCCCGAGCCCAAAAAATATATTTTTCTTATCAATTTAAAGGCGCAGAATCCAAATTTGACCTTAAAAAAAATTCAGCATGTCTTATTTTTTAAATTTTAGTACATGCAGTTATGCCAATTTAAAAATAATTTATAAAACAAAATATTGTGTATTTTTTTTTTGTTTTTTTAATGGTTCTACATCATAAAAATGTTACTTTATTACATAAGAACAATAATACTTAACATTTTTTTAGTTCATTTTTGACCCCCTAGTAATGATTTTTGACAATTTTTAGCATGAGTACGTGGCGATAAGCTTGTCCCCTTATGCACCCTTCTACTTACCCTCACGTTATCCATTTTTTTTTAAATTTTTTTTTTTCATAATATCCCTATCTATTCTACCTATGAATTTAAAGTTTCTATGTTTTAAGTTGGCTATTTTTTAACTAATATTGAGTCGCCGAATCCAAATTTTTCCTTTGAATATTTTTGTCTCCCATGATTTTAGAACAAAAGAGGAATAAACTAATGATTTTTTAACATTTTTATCTTATTTTTCTCAGAAAACTTAGGTAATAGAAATATTCTGAGGCCAGATTCGGTTTCAGCAACCCAAAATTAGTTAAAAAACATATGACTCCAATCGGGGCAAGAAACCGTGTTGCCTAGTGTAATTAGTCTATATCAACAAAATCTTTAAATCTTTTAGGTTTAATTATCTCCCGTCCTGTCCTGGTAAAAGTTTTACCCTGAGAGGTTACTGGACTAATTGTTTTTCCTATATAAGCATTTCTTTCAGAAATTAAATAATTTTTACATTTAATTAAAACATTGTCACTTTTACATTTGAATTTACAACTTTTGAACTGCCAGGTACAGTTATGTCAGTTTTATTGGTTAAATTGCTTACCCTAGTTGCGTTGTTACTAGCCTTAACTGTATTCTGGGTAGGAATCTCCAATGGGGTCTTTCGGGATGGTTCTGGTGGAGGTGCTTCTGTGTTTTGGTGGTTTTCAGTAGACTCTGGGGGTTCCAGCCCCTGGTCGTTTTCTGGGTCACTGGGTTTTCTAGGAGTGGTATCTCGGGTGTAGATTGTTGGGAATGATCTGGAAAAATATATAGTGTTTTATACTTAGTTATACTGCTGTTTTCTTTATTTTCTTCTAAAATAACTGGTTTAACTTTTCCTGTTCTTTTTGGTCTTTCTTCTTCTGTTAAATTTTTATTTTCCCCTCTTCTTATGATTTGGTCAGTAGTAATAAGAACGGGTTTCAGTGACACTTCGATGGCCGATGGCTTACCATTCAGTATTTTCAGGATTTTCAGGATGTCTTCGGCAGTAGTCGCCAATGACCAGAAGGTTTTCAGGATGTCTTCGGCAGTTTCGGTCAATGACCAGAAGGTTTTCAGTCGTTTGTCTGATTTTCAGGATGTCTTCGGCCGTTTGTACCAATGACCGTAAGGTCTTCAGTGCGCCTTCAGTGTGTGACGTCACATTTTTCAGGCCCCGAAACTGTTGTTAGTGTGTCGCCCGGTGGGGCCATCTATCTGTGGGTAGAGATACGAGAGACCCGCGGGGGTGGGTGTGTCGCCATCTAGATAGAAATATAAACACAACAGAGGTGGTCTAGTTGTTAATATTAAAAAAAGTCTCGGTGCTGGTGTGGCGTATATTTTAATTGAACGCAAGGAGTCTTAGTGTATATTTTTAGTGACTTGGTCACGTCGCGACGGCGCCTGAGCGCCTCGGTACTCCCCGACGCCAGTCACAGCTTACATTGTCCCTCAATTATCGTCAAAAGGTTTTGCACTATTTTTTCCTTTATTTCCCCAGCCCTTAACCTGCTGCACAAAACTAATATATTTTTCCGTCCCTCTAGGTGAATTTTTTTTTATTAATTATATTTTATTTTTATTA
>CAUEHQ010000619.1:0-24241 GCA_958510825.1 Brachypterus glaber | reverse complement strand
TGATGTCGAATATAATTCGGTTATAGCCGAGCAGTTAATTATAACTTTTATTATAACTTACTCAGTTAGGTTGACCATACAATCTTCTATCGTATTTAAAGTATACCCGAGCGGAGAATATACTTAACCACTTATCACTTTATTCGGGAGCGGGTATTCTAGGAGACGGCGCTTTGGAAACAGATAAAACGATTTCTTCTTAACTTAAGAATAATATATTAAATAAATGTGAATAAATTCTCCAAGAACATGAAAGATCAATTCTTAATTCTAAGTCCTTTTTCTATGCAAAGCCCTTAAATTCTAATTTCCATTATATATTAGTTTTCCATTAAATACTTCTAACTTAAAACATTCTATGATTGAAATCCCAACTATTCGCAATCATTTTCAAATCCCAATTTATTGTCCACATTTTTCTTAGTGTAAATATTAGAACTGGTTCGTATAAGTCATTCAAATTATTTTACAAAATACTTTTCAAAGTTAATTAATATTCGTCAAAATTTCTATCAGTGTTCATGCTAACAATATTTATAAGTGTCCAATTATTTTCATGTCGGATAATACAAGTCTCAAAAATTTTCTAAGTTTAAAAACTATTTTTAATTCAAAAATAATTCTCAAAAATTATTTCTCACAGAAACTACATTTTCACTTTTGACACTACTGGATACTTTTTAACTAACAAGACAAAAAACTATTCAAGAATGATCACCTCTAAAATTTGGAGCTCTATTTATTCTCTTCATAAATCCATAAATTAAAATGAGGCATATTTAGGTCACACGCGCTAATGTTTCTGGGTGTGAATTCCCCACTACCAAAGTTCAACGATTTTTACTTAGAGGGGTCCGAACAAAACCCGAAAATATCCGACGTTACTCATGCTTACTTTTAAGAATTAGATCTTATAGGCTATGTATATTTAAATAAAATTTTAAAATTATACGGATCATAACATGGTTGTGCAAGGTTGTGCAAGCTTTTTTTTATATACTACAACATTTTTCGGTTAATTTTCGTTCTGGGGGGGGCTGACGGTAAACATTATTTACCCGTTACCGCTCATGGTAAGGGTGCGCAAGCTTTTATTTTGGTTGTGCAAGGTAGTGCAAGCTTTTTTTTAACATACTACAACATTTTTCGGTCTATTTTAGTTCTGGGGGGGGCTGACGGTAAACATTATTTACCCTTCACCGCTCTTGTTAAGGGTGCGCAAGCTTTTATTTTGGTTGTGCAAGGTTGTGCAAGCTTTTTTTTAACATACTACAACATTTTTCGGTCAATTTTAGTTCTGGGGGGGGGGCTGACGGTAAACATTATTTACCCCTCACCGCTCTTGTTGAGGGTGCGCAAGCTTTGATTTTGGTTGTGCAAGGTTGTGCAAGCTTTTTTTTAACATACTACAACATTTTTCGGTCAATTTTCGTTCTGGGGGGGGCTGACGGTAAACATTATTTACCCCTCACCGCTCTTGTTAAGGGTGCGCAAACTTTTATTTTGGTTGTGCAAGATTTTTTTTAACATACTACAAAAATTTTTCGGTCAATTTTAGTTCTGGGTGGGGCTGACGGTAAACATTATTTAAACATTTATTCCTCACCGCTCTTGTTAAGGGTGCGCAAGCTTTTATTTTGGTTGTGCAAGGTTGCGCAAGCTTTTTTTAACATACTAAAACATTTTTCGGTCAATTTTAGTTCTGGGGGGGGGGCTGACGGTAAACATTATTTACCCCTCACCGCTCTTGTTAAGGGTGCGCAAGCTTTTATTTTGGTTTTGCAAGCTTCTGCAAGCTATTTACTATTAGATTGTAGTGAAAAATTTTAACTTTTTTACTGGGGGGGGCTAAGGTCAAGTTAGCCCCCCCCCCCACGGTTTTTTCATATAATTAACCAATGGTTAGTGCGCAAGCTTTTTTTTTTGGTTGTGCAAGGTTGTGCAAGTTGTGTGCAAACTACCTATGTATTTTTCGACCCTAAGTTTTAACTGGGGGGGGCTAACTTGACCGACCCCTTTATTTTATTGCTTTAATAAGGCCTTAATCTAACTTTTGGTGCAAAAAAATTTTTAGTGGCTATTATGCAAACAGAAATAATGTGCTCTTAAATTTTTGAAAAAATCTCCTAAACTATTAATTTTTTTCAAACAAAATTTTTACCAGCTGTTACCAAAGAAGTGTTATTTACGTGAAAAAAATTTCAACAAAATTGGGTACTCACCATTAAAGTTACAGGTTAATTAAACATGGGTGTTCCTAAAATATCGCTAAAAACATGTATTTTTTTTGTTTATTACTTGATATCTCATATGCCAAAAAAGCTAGAATTTTTTTTTGTATAAAAATAATGTAGAAATAAATGTTCTATCGATTAAATTTTGTTTCATTAAAATTGATCCAGTTTATTTTGAGAAATTAGATCGCAAACCCACGTGTCAATTCATTTGTCACGGATAGTAGTCACTGTCGCACAGTTTTTCTAAGTACACGTATTTACACGATATTATCAGTTTTCCGAAGCTTCCGGTATGTGATACCGCACCATGCTTATGGCGTAAAATACAGAAAGTGTAAATTAAAAAAAAATATATATTTATTTTTCTTATAAAATTTAAAAAGAAAACTAGTATGGTCAAGCCGCAGGTCCGTCTAAAATGAGTCTAGAAGGCCCAGGTTTTAAAGAATGGTGTACCTATAAACTACCTTCCAATATGCGTTTGCTAGAAGAGGAGGAAAAATTTATAGTGCGGAAGAATAGACACTGCCGCACATTAAGTTCCGGACACCTAAAAAGTTTACACTTTTTAAATTTAAATATTTCGAAATCTAATAAATGGATTTGACTGATTCTTTTTTTGTTTTGAAGCTTAAACATTCTCTACTTTTATTTGTTTTAAGAATGATTAATTTTTTTTTTCGTATTGACAGCAACAAATAATGTACAACTATGTTTTTTACCCCATCTTCTAGGACTTGCATGGCACGCCACTGCAACTGTTTATCAAATTATCAAAGTATTTCTTATTGCCGCAGTTTTAATCAATATTTTCTTTTTTATTTTTTTACATTTTTACTTCTGGTTTAGGAGATATCAGGATTTTCCTGGAAGTTGTAATTTTTTCAGTTAACTTAAAAAGTACTACATGAATTTGACTGATGCTTAACCGAGTTACGTTTTTCTTCTAATCAAGTTTATCAAAAACATAAATTGGGTTCGAGTAGAAGAAAAAATAGGGTCACTCCGTCCGGCGGCAGTTCTGCGAAATCACCGTTAAGCCTCCGTCAGACGGCAATAAAAAGTTGCCCCGGGATGAAGGAACTGTAGAAGAAGAAGTAAAAGACATGAGCGTAGAAGAAGAAGTAAAAGACATGAGCTTCAAATAAAAAACTCTGCTGATTTAGTACTTTTTGAATTGACTGAAAACATTACAACTTTCAGGAAAATCCTGATATCTCCTAAACCAGAAGAAAAAAAGTAAAAAAATAAAAAAGAAAATATTTATTAAAACTTAGGCAACAAGAAAGACTTTAATAATTTGATAAAAAGTTTCAGTGGCGTACCATGCAAGTCCTAGAAGATGGGATAAGAAACATAGTTGTACATTATTTGTTGCTGTTAATACGAAAAAAAAATAATCATTCTTAAAACAAACAAAAGTAGAGAATGTTTAAGCTTTAAAACTAAAAAAAAATAGTTAAATCCATTAATTACTTTTCGAAATATTTGAATTTAAAAAATATCAATTTTTTAGGTGTCCGGAATTTAATGTGCGGCAGTGTATTTAATTTATTGTAAAGTGAGCATGACACCGATCCCGAAATACCATTTGATTATTTATGAAATGGAAAATATTATTAAAGCAGAGCAATAAGAGAACATCGCAGACAAATTAAGGATCAATATAGTGCGGTCCAAAAGTCACCACCCCCCCTCTTAACTTTTGAACGAGTTGAGATATCTATTTCAAATTTAGAACTCTTAAATAAGACAACTTAAGCTATCTTTAAGCATATATTTGATACTTTTATCTCTTAAAATGTGAGCAGGGGGGCATGGGGGGATTTTTTTTTAAATGGAAAGGGGGGTCGTGTGATACATCATTTTAAAGCCTTTAAAATTTTCTATACAACCATATATTTTTAAAATGTTTAAACATGTTTTTTAAGGTTTTGATTTTTCAGTTTTCTGTGCTAAAAAAATAAATTTTTAAGTTTTTTTTTGTTAATTTTTATTTATGTCAACTAAAATTAGTTTAAAAGTATAATTTACTTTTTTTCATTATGAAATTAGGCATTTTTAAAAAATTGTTTGGATTTTTTAGAGAAATTTTGACAAAAATACCCATTTTCAACCCTATTTTAAACCCAAAAAATTTTTTTTAAAAAAATAAAAAATATACAGGAGAATTTTATAAGCTTTAAAATGATGTATGACACGACCCCCCTTTCCTTTTAAAAAAATATGCCCCCATGCCCAAATTTTAAGAGCTGAAAGTATTAAATATATGCTAAAAGATAGTTTGGATAGTCTTATTTAAAAGTACCGAATTTGAAGTCGGTATCTCAACTGGTTCAAAAGTTAAGAGGGGGTGACTTTTGGACCGCTCTGTATAATTTTGTCAGTAAACGCCATGCATGAAAAAGAGGTAACGCCAAATGATCAACAACAAGAGACCAAAAAAACATATATACTGTTTATTTCAAACCTATTTAAACCAAAAAAAAAAACTATGTTTGTATACATCATATAATTATACAGAATGTCGAAAACGCATTTGTTTGGAACATTTAAAGAAATAGTCTAAGAGCTGGTAACCATTTTTATTTCTCCCATATTATTTTCTCTCACCTGTATTTTATATATGTCTTAAAGAACATTCGAATTAAGGTACTTGCAAATCGCCAGTCCTGGTTCGGGTTCTTTTGGGTGCTAGAAGCACCAAAACGGTGGTGAAATGGGGTACATTACATTTGTTACATTTACATTAGTCTATTTTTACAGTTATACACAATTGTTCAGCAGGCCAAGGGGTAAAAACAGACATTCAAAAGTTCATTTGACATATGTCAATACTAAAAAGTCTAAATAATTTTCATTTAATCAAAATATCGTTTCATAAATTCACATTTCTTTGAAAAATTAGGTATAACATATAAAGGCACTTTTTAAAGATTGTTCTTACCCCCTTAGCCCAGAATTATTGTGTATAACTATGAAAATAGCTAAATCTAAATGTAATAAATGTAATAATAAATATATAACTTGGCAAGTTAAAAAAAAAGATTTTTAGGTAACTCATTGTCACAGCTTTTGGAGCTTCTAGCACCCAAAGCAACCGGGTCCGGAGCCTAGCAATTTGGAAATAGCCTAATTTAAATGTACTTTAAGTAATATAAAATACAGCAGGGAGAAAATAATAAAAAAATACTTTTAGTCGAAGAGCTGGTCTTCGACTAAAAGTAGGCACGAAACTGAAACTACTAGCACAGCTATTCTAGCCTCGTGGCAAAACAGTCCAGAGTCCGTAGCGCGATTTACGAAAATTAACATTGTTGTTTATTTGCTTAAAAATAAAGACATTCCGCTACCAATGAATTATTACGTTGCTATAATGGGTGAATTAGTTCTTTTTCATCACAAAAAATTGGGAAAGCCTTGTATACTATTTGTACAAAAAAAAAACTGATTTTTGAGTTTCATGACGAACTAAATCGATTTATAAATAAAAATTGTCAGTCTGTCCGTCAGTCTGTATGTATGACAAATCTTGTAAGTTTTAGATATATTAAATATATTTTTGGTATAAACAAATATAATACAGAATTATACACGTATTAAAAAGCCATCCATCATAGAGTTAGTATTTTTAAGTTAAATCTGGTGGAAACGCTATTTCAATATATTTTTGTTATCAAAATATTATAACCGAGTCTTAATTCCTAATGATTTATACATGTATCAGAAGAGATCATCATAGATTTTTTGAAAAAAATTACAACCCCCTCACAGTGGGAAATAACGATCAAAATCCAATATCCCAAAAACTAACAATTTTAGAGAAAAATGTTATAAATAAATGTTTTATGGTTTTATATCGGGCACTTTATAAAATATCAAATATCAAACATCATTTCAAGGTTAAATGTTTTTTTTATAAATAACATATTTCTTATTGCGAATTCGGTTTCTACATAAAAAAAATATATAAACTGCAATTATTTTTTTTTCAAATATTTACTTTTAATATTTTTATGGTGGCAAAACACAATAAAAAACAATTAAAAATGACAAAACAATAAAAAACGCGAAAACAATAAACAAAAACGACAAGGATTATCTAAAATAGCCGAGTTTTCCCGTTTCGTAATGTTTTTTTCAGGTTGTTACCACTAAAATTGTTCTAAATAATTTGATGGCTCGCAAATAGAATCTAACTTGCCTGTAGGCATGCGCAGTGACTGAATCTTTCTTGCAACAAACTTGCATAGCATTAAACTTGCGTACAAATTGCTCCGTGAAAAGGCACCTTTAGATATATTTATAATCATACATGTATATTGGATTAGTAAAAAAAAATCGAAAAATTTTTATTGCTTTTTTTACGTTTCTGGACGTTCTAGGCTGGGATTGTTTTTGGTAAAAATCGGATTGGAGTAAGGGGGTAAAATGGGGTAAAAACAATTTTTTTCAAAACCATTTTTTTTTCGTTTTACGAAAAAAAATTGATTTTTTTTTTTTGAAAAACTAATTTTTTTTTGAGTTTTTTTTAAAATTATTTTCGTTTTTGATTTTAATGAACCTAGGTCTATAGGGTAAAGTATTATTTTGTTGGTAGCAGTTTTTTTTATTCTTATCTTTATGCTCATTTTAGATTAAAAAATATCTTTAAAATGCAAATTTTCGTTTGTACCTTAAAAGATTTCGGGAGATCCTGATTGATTGTTATATTAAAATATTCACCTAACAATGGGGTACATTTGTTAAAAAAATCAGTTGCCTCTAGTTTCTCCTTCAAAAGTTATATAAGTTAAGTTATAAAAATTACTTTTTAGGGCCTTGACCGGCTATTTTGTGTCATGGATATAATATAAACAGGATTTTATTAGATTTAGATTTTACCCTTTGGAGTTCAAACCATTTTGATTATAAGCCAACCGGGAAATTTAAATTAATGTACACAAATGACATAACCTCACTTAAAAAAAATATATTATCTACTGTAGAGATGGATTATGCTCATAAAAAGTTACATAGGAATTCGTGCAGTGCAATGAAGATCACAATTTTTCATTTATAATACTGTGTAGGACTGTCCTACTAGGACAAAAACTCCAGTGTGTAGTCATGTCATTTATTTATACTCGTATATTTATACTCATACATCATCTTATTACATGCTGAAAGCATGAAAAAACCTCAAATTAAAACATTTTAACTAAAAACTGTTAAACTAAGCCAGTAAATTTAACGCTTTTAAAATATCTACTGTATATGGTAGATTTTTCAATTTTTTTTCACTCGACATGTTATTTGACATTAGTACTACATTTATTATGTACTATTAAACAACTACCTCTTAAATTCATGAACACTGTACAATGTGTTTTATTTACTTTAATAAAAAACAATCTAATTTAACATGCAATTTTGCAAAAGTAACTTTATTGTTCGAAGCATACTTTTCAGTAGATCTTTGATCGATGAAAGAAAAAGTGTAATTTAACAAGAGATCTAAAGATAGTCTTGTGAGTTGACTGATCCTAAAATTAGAAGCATATACCTAATTAGATTTAACTAGAAAGCAGAAAATACAAAGACAAAACAAAAATAAGGTTATGTTAACTTCAAGTTTCATGTTAGAGGTGTGTGCGAAGAATTATATTTTTATATTCAAATTATTGTTAAAAATAAATTTTTTGGACATTTAGAATCAAAATGGAGGACGCAGTTAGTCGGGACGTAGAAGTATGCACAGACGGTCAAAAAACATTCTAGTTTGTTATTTTGTCTATGGTACAAACATAATAAAGTACTGTCGAGATAATTAGAATAATTCGATAATCCGAACGATGAAATTCAGACTATAAAGTACATGTCGTCGTGTTACCTTAACTACCTCGTATCTCCAAAAATTCGATTTTCGGTTTTTTGCACTAATCAATTCTGTAAATGATTAGTAATGACCTAAACAAAGTCCTAATTTAAAATTCCAATTGGTTTATAAGTTATGTAGAACTAATTATCTCGTATGTCCTTTACTACTTAAAATAAATAACTGTAACTACCTCGTATCTCCAATATTAGGCCTAGCAAATAAGGAATTTTACGTAAGTAAAAATATCTAAGAAGATAAAACTTTGCATACTTATGTTTTTGGATGCGGAAAATATATTGGTGAAGTAAAAAAAGACCTACCACCCCTCCATCTCACCCCCAGTGGTGAAAAATATCCCTTTTATCGTTTTTTTTTCTTAAAATGTTTATAAAATTTATATCTAGGCGGTGGAGTTGGAATTTTCTTATCATCACATTCACTTTCAGCAACCTCAAAAAGTCCAATATACAAATTTTCACGAAAACTACCCCCCAACCCTCAGGGGGTGAAATTAGAAAAAAAATATATAAGATTTAGTTTCGTGAACCCCAAAAACTATTATGTACCAATTTTTACGAAAATATTGAAAAAATTTAAAAATATTTACCCCCTCACCCCCGTGGGGGTGTAGAAAATTTTTCATCAGATTCAATTTCAGCAACCTTAAAAACGCCTATATGGCAATTTTCAAATTTTTGTAAAAAAAATGTGTTTTCCCTATTTGCCCCCCTTGCCGCACCCCAATGTTCACCAAAAAAAATCCCGAGCGAGAACTTTTGGTAAAATACATGTATACCAAATTTTAAGTCTCTAGCAATTTTTTTTGCTCGAAATTCATTTATATTGATATAAAACGTCCTAAAACTCAAAAAGACGCAAAAAACAATTTTGAAAATTTTTGCACCAATACAAGGCTTCCCTAACTTTTTAAAATTTTCAAAATTGGAAAGCTTAATCACCCCCTCCCCCTTAGGGTGGAGTTAGAAAATTTTAATTATCAGATTCACTTTTAGCAACTTTAATAAACCCTTTATTCATGAAAATTACCACCGCCCCCAGGAGGAGGGTTTGTTATAATTTACCCCAACCCCCCCGGGGGTGAGTGGAGTTGGAACTTTTTTATTGTGAGATTTAGTTTTAGCTACCTCAAAAACCCCTATATACCAACTTTTACAAAAACATTTTAAAATAATCACCCCCACGGGAGAAGTTAGAAAAAAAATATCATCAGATTCAGTTAAAGCAACCTGAAAAACCCCAATAGACTATTTTTTACTAAAATATTGTAAATATTTAAAAATTACATGCCTTAAATATTTCACAGTTTTTAATTGAGCAACCTCGTATCTCCAGTACAGGGTAACGACTTGGAAATAATAGTTACTGTAACTAACTCGTATCTCCATAATTCTAATTTTTGACTCACGCAGCTAATAGTTTTGCAATCTTTTATGCTTGAAGGGTCCACAAGAAATAACTACACTTATATTTGTCTATATTACAATATAAAAAATAAGAATTTTAAAGTGAACCGGTTTTTTGTGTCCCCTGAAAACCTGTGAATTTGGAGATACGAGGTAGTTAAGGTAATACTTTCAGCTCTTAAAATTTGGGCAGGGGGGCATTTTAAATGGAAAGGGGGGTCGTGTAATACATCATTTTAAAGCTTATAAAATTCTCCATTTAACTCCATATTTTTAAAATAAAAAAAAATTGGGTTGAAAATGGGTATTAATGTCAAAATTCCTCGAAAAAAAAAACAAATAATTTTTTAAAAATGCCTAATTTCATCATAAAAAAATGTTAATTATACTTTTAAACTAATTTTAGTTGACATAAATAATGTGGTGTGACGCAATCCATTTTAGTTAAAAAACTGTTTATTTTCTATATGGATTGCTAAACATTATTTGTTTCTGAAAATGTAAGAATTAGTTGAAAGTGCCGAATTACAATTTTTATAACACCCTGTAGTAGCGGCATAGTTAAGTACTTCATAAATCACGTATGGCGGAATGATTATTGTGACACTACTGAGGAGAGCGCTTTTTAATTTACTGCGCTGACTAACCTAGATGCGGTGATCTCTTTGTGATTCATGCTTTTCAACATTAAATCAATGCCAAAGAAATGTCCAGTTTGGTTATTAATGTTGACGTGAATTATAACGAATTGCTCTCGATTTGTTTGTCGGTGTAGTTAAACTAAAAGGTTTTGGCAATTAAATTTATATTTATGCGAATATAGGGTATAAAAGCTCAAATTTTTAGTTGAAAAGGAACAGATATTTCGCGAGTACGGTCACGATAGTTTGCTAACATTAATATATTTTAAATAATAAATTCAGTGAGTGAACCAATGTTTAAAAAATGTAAGTGTAATTATGTACATTTAATAACTTGCATTTTTTTATCGGGATAGAAATTTAATGGAACTTTAATATTCGAATTTAGACTTTTTATCGGGGTGATTTTAATTTAATGAACTTTTAATAAACTTTTAATAAATCTTAAATAAACTTTGTAATAATCATGGACTAGAATTAAATGGGAATAATGGAACTTTTATTGTGTCGCGAAGGGTTTTTTATACATTTGAAATAGTTGAAATTCCTATATTGGAGTCATGACGCTGAAAATCTATTGGTTATAGTTATAGGCTAAAAATTATGTTAATTAGATTAGGATTTTGAAAGGAAAGCTGCAGGATCGATTGATCGAAATTATGGATTTTAATTATATTTTAATAAAACTTTATTAGCTTACAAAATATTACTTTTACTTTGACTCTCGTTACCGAACAAAAGCTCCCTAAAAATTGGTTAATATGATTTTTATTTATTACCCGATGGTATATAGATCTAAACAGATTGTAGTTACCAGTCATTAGTGTCAAGTGGTTAAGGCCATAAAACACTTGTCGAAGTGCTACCATTCAGGCGGCACCAGCTGGTAAATTAAGATTTGGCAGAGGAATAATATATTAAACAAAGGAATTAAATTATAAGAAAAGTCATATTACGACAATGCTGTCAGGTTACTAACGGGTTGGGAGGCAGAAAGTAGTAATTTATAGATTTTTATAGATTTTTTTTTTCTCGATATATTTTATATATATATTTTTTTTTTTTTTTTGAAAAAAAAAAAAGAGGAAGATTTTTTTTTTTGGAAAGAGAAACAAGGATTGGTTTTATTGATTTTCTGTCTTCTAGTAACGAGTGATACATCGGCTATTTTCCGATTATTCAAAGAAAAAGTAGCTAAATAAAAGTAAAAATGACGGAACAAGTCATCAAGGTGGCGTGGCCGCCCAATTTTATTGAATCCCAAATGAATTTAGCTAACATTGCCGCGATTAAAGAGTTCGACGGGACGGGGAACGTGGATGATTTTTTGAATTTTATTGAAGAAATGGGTACACTTTGTAAGTGGTCAGAGTCAACCCAGATAGCAACCGCTAAATTAAAAATGATAGGTCAGGCAAAAAGATTTGTTCAATCTAGTGTTGAAATTAAAGGAGCGGATGTTTGGCAAAATTTTAAAAAATTATTACACGACCAGTATCGGACACATAGATACTATTCGGAAGTTTTAAGTAGTTTTACAGCATGTAAGCAAAGAGTTGGGGAAAAATGTAAAGACTTTTTAGTAAGAGTAAAATTGGCAGCAAGTCAAACAATTACTACTCCTTTAGATGATTCTTTACAGAGAAAGTTAGACCAGGACACCTTGGCAATATTTATGGCCGGACTTTCTATGCCCATCAAGCAGCGCGTTCTTTCGGCTGCCCCAGAAAAATTATCCGACGCGGTAATTATTGCTACTCGCGAAGAGGTGATACACAACATGACTAATTCGAACATAGAATGCCGTTCGGTAAATCAACGGTTAACAGTAAATGATCACAATAGCCAAGAACGTAGAGCACCCTTTAGAAATGATTTTCAAAATAATGACTATAGTAATCAGGAACGCCGCACACCATATAAGAATAATGGGCAGACTAATGTACAGGGATGGCGCGCACCAAATAATAGTAACTATAAAAAGAATATGAAATGTTTTGCTTGTCAAAAAGTGGGACATTTTCAAAGGGATTGTCCAACAAAGAAAATAGTATGTTTCCGTTGTGATAAACCAGGGCATTTCTCCCGAAACTGTAGGGACTATAGTTGTGACCTATGTGGAAGAGTAGGTCACGATAAAAGACAATGCAGGGTTGGAATGAGAGAAGATTTAAACGGTCAAGCAGTACCCTCCGAACCAAGGCGTACTGCCGAAACAAGGGCTTTCAGAAATTAAAAGGAAAAATTTATCACTGCCACGAGTACACGGGATTAGAGCCTCAATCGATAATAAAATTAAATATAAATGGGGAAATTTTACCCTGTTTAATTGACTCGGGCGCAGTGATATCCATTGTGAAGCCAGCGTTTGCAAAAAGGTTCACGATTAATAATAGTTTTATAGAATTAAAGGATGTTCAAGGAAACAATATTCCTTGTGAAGGCGTAATTTCGGCAGAAATTACCATAGGGGTCAAAAAAGTTTCACACGAATTTTTTGTATCCGAAGTTAGTGGTTTGAAATCACCTATACTACTAGGTGTCGATTTTTTACAAAAGTTTAAAGTGACAATAGACTGGGGAACGAATAATCTTACAATAGGAAATAATATTTTTCAATTACACCCAGAAAAAGAAATGATATATGAAATTAATGGGATGGTGGATTTAAAAAAGGAAATAAGAGAATTGCAAGTAACAATTCAAGAATTAAAAGAACAAATGGTTAAAATTATTTCGGGAAAGTCTCTTGAAAATATTCAAGTTAACGAGAACACGAATGCGCATAGTGTTGTCGGCGTTAGTACTGAAAATAAATATCGATCAAATTCTGAAAATTCGAAATTTGTTACAAAGCAAGGAAAAAAGGCTAAAAATATTGGGAAAATTAAGCAGAAAGAAAAAAAAATGAAGAAAAATAACACGTGTAAAGAAAATATCAGTTCTAGCGAAGGAACTCAGACTAAAGATAATCAAACGGTAGGAAAATCCGGAATTTCTACCCAGATTGTCGATTTTTGTCAGGGAGTCCCTGTTAGGATAGCGAATACAATTAATATACCTGCTAGAACGGAAGTGGTTACGTACGCATTTGTCGACAATGTTCGTACGTTAAATACAAAAAGTTTAATTATTGAACAGTCTCAGGATTTTCAAGATTGTTTAAATGTAGGTAGAGTTTTATGTAAAAACTCGAAATATGTCCCAGTAAGAATTTTAAATGCAGCAGATAGTTCGTTTAAAATCAACAAACGTGACGTCATAGGTACAGCTTTCGAGGTAGATGAAGACAGGCCTAGCCTAAGACCACCCGTCGTGACGGTTAAATCTATTCTCAATGAAGACACTTGTTGCATTTTAAAATCATTGAAGTTGGACCATGTCGCCAGTGGCGGCGAAGAAAAATTACAGAAATTAATAAAAAAATACATAGACGTATTTAAGGCCCCATCTCAGAAACTTTCTTCAGCTAATTTAGTTAAACATAGAATTATTACTGAAAATGTACACCCAATTTGTCAACGACCATACAGGGTACCGTTTAGTAAGAAGAAAATATTAGATGAACAAATTAAAGATCTGTTGGACAATGACATAATAACAGAATCTTCTTCTCCTTGGTCATCAAACTGCATATTGGTAGAAAAACGCACAGCCGCAGGAAGTAAGCCAGAATATAGATTATGCATTGATTACAGGAAGCTAAATGAGATTACCAAAACTGATTATTTCCCACTTCCAAATATACAAGAATCCTTGGAACAGCTAGCAGGGATGGAATTGTTTAGTACTATGGATCTCCAAAGTGGATACTACCAAATTGAACTGGATCCTAGAGATAGAGAAATAAGTGCTTTTTCAACCCCTGATAATCATTACGAGTTCAAGCGTCTACCGATGGGTTTGCGTAATTCTAGTTCTACCTTTTCCCGTGGATTGGCAGCAGTGTTCTCATCAATTAATAAAAAACAAATGCTAATTTATTTGGATGACATAGTTGTTTTTAGTAATTCTGATATTGATGAGCATTTGACTAGATTAGAAAACGTTTTTAAACTGGCCAGAGATGCAAATTTAAAATTCAAACCATCCAAATGTCATTTCATGCAAAAAGAAATCACTTATTTAGGGCATAAGATATCTGCAGCTGGGTGCATGGTTGATAATGAGAAAACAAAAGTTCTAAGAAACTATCCAACTCCGAAAACAGTGAAAGAGGTACGTTCATTCATCGGGTTCTGCTCCTTTTACCGGCGTTTTGTAGACAAGTTTGCGTTAATAGCACAACCCTTAATTCTACTTACCAAGAAAGATCAGCCTTTTATTTGGACAGATAAACAAGAAAAAGCGTTTCAAACGTTAAAAGAAGCATTAATATCTCCACCTATTTTAAAACATGCTGATATGTCAAAGCGTTTTATCCTTTTAACGGACAGTAGCGGGTTTTCTATAAGTGCAATCCTTGCTCAAGAATATAACGGCGTAGAGCATCCTGTAAGCTACGCTAGCAGGAACTTAAATAAAAGCGAAATCAATTATTCTACTATAGAAAGAGAACTCCTCGGACTGGTGTTTGGAATAAAAAAATATAGGTTATGGTTGACAGGGAGGCAGTTCACCTGTGTCACTGATCATGCTCCATTAAAATATTTAATCTCATTCCGTGGTGAATATTCATCTCGTCTTGCACGATGGGCCATGTTTCTGCTGTCATTCGATATTGAAGTGGTCTATAGAAAAGGATCAAAAAATGTGGCAGATGCCTTATCTAGGTGCAAATGGCCGGAAGATGTCGAAAACAAATCAGAAAATATTGAGGACAATAATTATGTAAGTTCGGAAGAAATCGAGACGCCACTGGATAGCCTAGTTGCAAAGATAAGCAAAGACACGCCAGAGTTTGAGATTTGTCCTATGATCGACGTAATATGGTCTAGGCAGACACTTTTTAAAATGCAAAGTGAAGATAGTTTTATTGCAGCAATTAAAGATAATATAAATATTGAAACAGATTACTATTTGAGCTCCGATGGATTGTGTTATAAAACAAGGAGCGATAATAATAAAACAGATGTATTAGTAGCACCAAAATGTATACAACACGATATCATGGTTATGTGTCACGCCTCAAAATTATTCTGTCATAATGGAATTACAAAAACGCAAGATATAGTTAAAAATGACTTTTATTGGCGTGGAATGGACAGTGATATCAAAGCATTTTGCGAAAGCTGCTATTCATGTGCAGTATCAAAATCTTCAAGATTACCTAAAGCTCATTTGCAAAATGTAGCTATGCCTAATGCAGTATTTGGGAGGGTAGCTATCGATATTACAGGTCCTTTAAATGTTACATTGACAGGACAGAGATATATTTTGACATGTATTGATTATGCAACCCGATATGCAGAAGCGATTCCGCTAAAAGACATAACTGCAGCTACTGTAGCTAGAGCCTTTGTTGAAAATGTTATTCTTAGGCACGGAACTCCAGCACAACTTCTCACAGACAATGGTACACAGTTTGTCTCAGCACTGTTTAAAAATGTTTGCGAACTGTTAAATATATCCAGACTTTATACCACCCCTTATCATGCCCAGGCTAACGGATTGGTAGAAAAATTGAATGGGACGCTAAAACAAATGCTAAAACACTTTGTTAGCGAGAAAGACCGTGAATGGGATCTGATGTTACCGTACGTGATGTGTGCGTATAGAAATATACGGAGTGAATCTACAAAACAGACACCGTTTTACTTACTTTTTGGTAGAGATATGACTTTACCATATCACCTAACAATAAAACCGCAATCTATTAAATACGATGTAGATTCGAATTATGCATCAGAAATGGTCCTAAGATTACAAAAAGCACATGCTCAAGCTAGAGAAAATTTGAGGAAAAGTGCGAGTAATCAAAAGAAGTATGCAGACCAAAAAGCAGTGACTAGAACATTTAAGTTAGGCGACAAGGTGTATTTGTACACTCCACAAATAAACAAAAATAAAATTGCAAGGAAGTTTTATAGAAAATGGTCCGGTCCTTACGAAGTTATAAAGGTTAAGGGCCCTGTCACTTATAAAATCAAACATATTAAAGATGGAAGAACCCAATTAACACATGTGGACCGGTTAAAACCAGCCACAATCCGCATTGAAAATGAATCAGATTGGGAGGACGATGACATTGTAATAGAAGAAAATCAAAACGATTTGTTGGATGAGCCAGTCCAAGTTTTACAAGAAAAACATAATGTTACACGGGTCAACCCAAGAATCTCATTAGAAAATCAAAATGATGCAAATTCTGAAAACAATAGTATTTTAGACAATTCAACAAACGTAACTGAAACCTCGGAGAGTGATGACGAAGATATGAATAATATCGAACAACTAGGGGAGGTTAGTGATTCAGACGTGTCCTTTTACGATGTTGAAGGAGATGTTGAAGTAGAAAACCAGGAACCAGCAGCTGATAGAAACCAACCAATCAGTGTGCAAGAAAGACCAATTGGACGTAGTCTAAGGTCAAGAGGATCAGTTCCAGAAGAACCATGGATTTTTAAGAAAACGAAATAATGACAAACATTAGTTTAGGACATAGCCGAAAAATAAAAATGACTAAAAGCAAAATAAGTAAACAGAATTCAAATTATAAATAGATTTATATTATACCATATATACGCTATAGGTTATTTACATATAGGCGCCGAGTAACCAAAACAAATGGGATATTAGTCCGATAGTTTTGAGAAAATTAAATAAACATATATTAAGTAGGTGAACAAATCCTAAAATTGAGAAGAACGTAACGAGTTAAGATAACAGTTTAATAACACTTTCTAGTTATTATATATAAATAAATAAACCAATAAAAAGAGTCATGAGAATTTTTCACTAACTATATACAAAATAAATAAAAATAAGCTGAGTGGAAACATAAATATAAATAAATAAAACTAACGAAAAACATTTTGAAGTAACTAAATATATAAAAGTGTCTTATAAATAAAGTGTGGTATTGAAAAACTAAAACGTATTACCGGTTAAGTTAATGAACAATAAAAAAGTTCGAAAAGACTAAAGAATATAAACATTTTAGCGGTCTTTGTTGTTCGCGCCGTGTAATTTTGTCGAACGAAATGGTTTTGACACAATATCGAACGAATATCAATATACTGTAATTCATGTAAATGGAGGTGTTGGCAGACGAAATGTCAGCTCAAGCTGTAAGACTAAAAGTCATCAGTCAACTGCGATAGGAGTCTTATCCAGAGACCTCCGTGACTTCCCGAATGCTGAGGTAGATGGAATAATATCCAGAACATAGACAGGGGGAGATTATGCAGTCTAAGAAGGGGACAACATCAAGGTACCACCTACGCACTGGAAGGGCGTGAGTAAAGCTTTCAGAATATTATGAAGGCACACAGACTTTATACGATGCCGTCAAATTTCATTCAAGTGACGCGGTATAGAACTGCAAATGAAACTATGTACTTAAGTTTAGTGTGGTGTTAAGTTAAGTTAGTTAAAAATTAGAGTAAGTTGATTTTGTTAGTTTTAGTTAGTTTCACTTGGTTCATGCATGTGCAACCTAACAGAAAAAATGTTTATCAACATTTTTTTTGAAGAAATCTTTGTTTTAAAAAAAAAGGATTTCTTCTTTGTTCGGGGGGAGCTATGTGGTGTGACGCAATCCATTTTAGTTAAAAAACTGTTTATTTTCTATATGGTATAAAAGCTCAAATTTTTAGTTGAAAAGGAACAGATATTTCGCGAGTACGGTCACGATAGTTTGCTCCGCTAACATTAATATATTTTAAATAATAAATTCAGTGAGTGAACCAATGTTTAAAAAATGTAAGTGTAATTATGTACATTTAATAACTTGCATTTTTTTATCGGGATAGAAATTTAATGGAACTTTAATATTCGAATTTAGACTTTTTATCGGGGTGATTTTAATTTAATGAACTTTTAATAAACTTTTAATAAATCTTAAATAAACTTTGTAATAATCATGGACTAGAATTAAATGGGAATAATGGAACTTTTATTGTGTCGCGAAGGGTTTTTTATACATTTGAAATAGTTGAAATTCCTATATTGGAGTCATGACGCTGAAAATCTATTGGTTATAGTTATAGGCTAAAAATTATGTTAATTAGATTAGGATTTTGAAAGGAAAGCTGCAGGATCGATTGATCGAAATTATGGATTTTAATTATATTTTAATAAAACTTTATTAGCTTACAAAATATTACTTTTACTTTGACTCTCGTTACCGAACAAAAGCTCCCTAAAAATTGGTTAATATGATTTTTATTTATTACCCGATGGTATATAGATCTAAACAGATTGTAGTTACCAGTCATTAGTGTCAAGTGGTTAAGGCCATAAAACACTTGTCGAAGTGCTACCATTCAGGCGGCACCAGCTGGTAAATTAAGATTTGGCAGAGGAATAATATATTAAACAAAGGAATTAAATTATAAGAAAAGTCATATTACGACAATAAAAATTTATAAAAAAAAACTTAAAAAAATCGAATGTTTTAGCACAAAAAATTAAAAAATCAAAATCTTAAAAAACATTTTTAAAAAAATAAAAAATGTTAGTTTAAATAGAGAGTTTTATAAGCTTTAAAATGACACGACCCCCCTTTCCATTTAAAAGAATGTCCCCCCATGCCCCCCTGCCCACATTTTAAGAGCTGAAAATATCAAATATTGCTAAAAGATAGTTTAAGTTGTCTTATTTAAGAGTTCTAAATTTGAAGTCGATATCTCAACTCGTTCAAAAGTTACAAGGGCGGGGGGTGACTTTTGGACCGCACTGTATATGTATGTATGCTGTACTGATAAGTGAAAATACATTACCCCTACGATGGTTTTTTTACCCCTTTTTTCTCTAATCTAAAATCCTGCTTATTGTTTGCTTTTTAATTTATAAAATATAATTTATTTGTAGGTTACGTTACAATTAAGAGGTATGTGTATTAAATATAAATTATATTCTCTCCCTAAATATCAATTCGTGACACTAGGTTAGGTACCGGTGCTTTTTTTTCAAATTTTACTCATATTAATTCCAATTTTTGGAAAATGCAAAAAACCACCGATACTTAACCTAGTATCACTTATGATATTACCCCTGAAAATATAATTCACTTGCCAAGATCTTGCTAATTCTTTAACTTACAATTCTTTGATCTTGTGTGAAATGCAAGTGGTCTTATCTCAAAAGAAAAATTCTTAGGCCAAAGTATTTAAAATTATTTAATTTTTAACAATCTTAAAACAAGATAATTGGTTTTTGCCTCAAATGCACCTGGAGCAAAGGAATTTTAAAAATATTTCAAAAGCGTCACTTTTCTTGGGACTAAATAAATACTTTTGTTTGAAGATACACATCTTTTAAGCTAAAAGAATAACTGCCAAGAGTGTTGACTACTTTGAGCCAAGAAAGTAATTTTTTTTTATTGTATCAATTCACTCACAGGTCTTCATCTGAGCATTTTGAGGATTTCACTGTTTATCACTCTCCGTCTCCCTCCCAGTATTTTGAGAATTTCACTCATCACCCTTCTTCCTCTGTCGTTTCTTCCTCTGAGCATGTTGAGAACTTCACTACATTCCTTTTGTGTCATTTCTTCCTCTGAAGATATGATTTTGAAATATGAATTTTGTCACAATTCAAAAACGATGGGAACACCAAACAAAACAAAAATAGCATTAAAAATAAAATGATCTTTATTAATTTATGTTAAAAAATAAAATTTAATTTAAAGATTCATTTATCATAGGTCTCTGAAAGTACACTAAACGAAAAAAAATCGAACCACCTAAACAAATTCCCTTTAAAATGCAAATACGTCGTTGTCTTACCAATAAGATATTTTCATAAAGACGCAAGTCGCTTATGAAAAAAATTAACACTACAATATTTTAACAGAGAGACCTGAAATTTGGATCAAAAGTTTTTTACCACGTAGCTAATCTTTGGTCAAGTTTTAAGTGATTATTTCAGATTGTTTTTAATTGAATTCTAAATTTGTATTATAAGCGGCTTGCGTCTTTAATCCAACGGTACCAATAGAAATATATCTATTATTAGTAATTAAATGACTATAATGATCTATGTCCACTTTGAAACGGGATTTTTTTTTAGCTGGTTCGACTTTTTTCTTCCAAGTATACTTTTTTGAGAGACCTAACACTAGATAAAACATCATTTTCATTTACTTGTAGAGGTTTACAACTATTTGGGCTTAAAGGCTCACTGCAGCCGCTGCTATTTTGGGGATGTTTTTATCTCATGATTTCAAGAATGGTCACAGATGCAGGAACAAGTTTATTATAAGAACAAACCAAACGTATCGCCCCTCTGACATAACCTCAATTAATTTTTTCAGACACCAGTGGAAATTTGAAGATTAATTTTGTTTTGAGCAATAAAGTCTCCCGGATTCTCATTGGACATTTTCCTGAAGTAAAGTTTACTTTCTTCCAGAGGCAAAAAAGTATGTTTGGAAAAATCTCGTAATAATTTGTTTATTTTGAATGTCAATGATACATTTGGTTGATTTTTCTTATGAGGAAGTTTTAAACATATGAGCAACAGAAAGTAACTTTTTCCAAGCTAGAAGAGTCATGTTTTAAGACTTACTACTTCGTAGGCTAAAATTCTAGATCCTTTTGGAATTTAGTGTAAAATGCCTCTTTTTCTTAGTTTAAGTATAAAGTTTATGAAATCATCTTCATTTGGAAGGTTTACTTCCTTATTATCAACTTTGTTGGAATTTGACTGATTTTAGTGTATTTTTTTTTCTTCGCAAATTTTTGTCTGATGAATTGTGAGACCCTTAAGAGAAGGTTTTATGGCAAGTTTCGCATTCGAAAATTGGTTCAAGATAGAAAGCATAGTAGAACGGAAATGCTCTACCAGTGCCTCCCGATTTTGAAGAGAAAGTAAATACACCAGTTTTAAAGTAGATTTTTTTCTGTTTAAAATAAAATAAATATAAACGGAGGTTTTAGGGATAGAAAGAGTTATTTGTTTAATTTGTTATACCGCAAAGGATAATAAAAGAAAAGCCACCCATAAAAAACGCTAAAACGGAGTTTACTAAAAGTTAAAAAATATCGTTAAAAAAATAATGGTAAGCATAACAATGTAACTGAAAAAAAGTCTCCGTTTTTTTTCGGCCGAAATGCTTGACAATCATCAGCTAAATAATGGGTCCTCAGCAAATGACGAAGGATCTTTCTAATTTTCTTAGGTGCAATGCGAGATACAAATGTATTCTGGCATATTATAAAGATCATGTTTCACAAAGGTCGAGGATGTGTATAAGATCAGCATTCTGGAATTTGATGTCGATAAAGATAATTCTAAACAACTCAGGCCCGTGGTTTGGACAGACTCAGAAGAATCGCTAGACGCCGTATTTGACAAAAGAAAAGATGGAAGGGATTTAAATATTAGTCATGGCCGATGGTGGCCAAGAATTTTTCAATATATGTTTTTTTAAATTTACAGACGAGTCTATAGAAGCTCAAACTACTACAGAAGAAATGAAAAAAATCAGAAAAAGATATTGTGAAGGCGGTAAAATAGGAAGCGAAGCCAAATTAACTGGAGTACTAATAGACTAATAATATTGTGTGTAGTACCTAACATAAAAGAATCGTAGGTATGCTAATATGAAGTTGCTTTTCAAATTAACGAAAATCAATAATACATCATTTAAATTTGTTTCTGACCTAAAAATTCAACTTATTGCAAATGGAATGCAAACTGCAACCGCATCGAATCCATGTCAGTATTGATCTATTACATTAAAATTTTATATATTTTAAATTTTAAATTAATTATCAATGTTTAATTAAAATTTTTACTGCAGTAGTTCCAAAACAGTTTTAAAGTAGATTTTTTTCTGTTTAAAATAAAATAAATATAAACTTGGGATTTAGGGATAGAAAGGATAGTAGAACGGAAATGTTCTACCAAAGCCTCCCGATTTTAAAGAGAAAGTAAATACACCAGTTTTAAAGTAGTTTTTTTCTGTTTAAAATAAAATAAATATAAACTGGGGTTTTAGGAATAGAAAGAGTTATTTGTTGAATTTGTTATACAGCAAAGGATAATAAAAGAAAAGCCAACCATAAAAACGGAGTTTACTAAAAATTGTAAAAAATGCATGTATGAAGTTGGTAAAGGAATTAATGATGAAAAATGTAACACAATGAATGCCGGAAATCAATATGTTGGAAAAAACTGCTGGGAAAACAATAAGTTGTTAAATGAATTAATCATGAAAAATGTAACACAATGAATGCCAGAAATCAATATGTTGGAAAAACTTCTGGGAAAACAATAGGAAAAATTTATGTTACAAAGTTAAAAAATATCGTTAAAAAAATAATGGTAAGCATAAAAATGTAACTTTGTCAACTCAAGGGGCTACTTCAAAAGTACTAATAAATCCAGCACCTGAAAAAAAGTCTCCATTTTTTTCGGCCGAAACGGTTGACAATCATCACCTTAATTCTGGGTCCTCAGCAAATGACAAAGGGTCTTTCTAATTTTCTTAGGTGTAATGCGGGATACAAATGTATTCCGGCATATTATAAAGATCATGTTTCACAAAGGTCGAGGATTTTAAACGATGTGTATAAGACCATCATTCTGGAATTTGATGTAGATAAAGATAATTCTAAACAACTCAGGCCCATGGTTTGGGCAGACTCCGAAGAATTGCTAGACGCCGTATTTGACAAAAGAAAAGATGGAAGGATTTAAATATTAGTCATGGCCGATGGTGGCCAAGAATTTTGCAATATATGTTTTTTAAAATTTATAGACAAGTCTATAGAAGCTCAAACTACTACAGAAGAAATTAAAGAAACCAGTAAAAGATATTGTGAAGGCGGTAAAATAGGAAGCGAAGCCAAATTACTAATAGACTAATAATATTTTGTGTAGTACCTAACATAAAACAATCGTAGGTATGCTAATATGGAGTTGCTTTTCAAATTAACGAAAATCAATAATACATCATTTAAATTTGTTTCTGCCCTAAAAATTCAACTTATTGCAAACGGAATGCAAACTGCAACCGCATCGAATCCATGTCAGTATTGCTCTATTACATTACAATTTCTTCTGTAACACGTTACTTTCTTTTAAATAAATTTTAATATATATATTTTAAATTCATTGTCAATGTTTAATTAAAATTTTTACTGCAGTAGTTCCAAAGCAGTTTTAAAGTAGCTTTTTTTTCTGTTTAAAATAAAATAAATATAAACTGGGGTTTTAGGAATAGAAAGCATAGTAGAACGGAAATTCTCTACCAGTGCCTCCCGATTTTGAACAGAAAGTAAATACACCAGTTTTAAAGTAGATTTTTTTCTGTTTAAAATAAATATAAACTGTTGTCTTTGTAATTTTCTTAGGTGTAATGCGGGATACAAATGTATTCCGGAATATTATAAAGATCATGTTTCACAAAGGTCGAGGGTTTTAAACGATGTGTATAAGACCAGCATTCTGGAATTTGATGTCGATAAAGATAATTCTAAACAACTCAGGCCCGTGGTTTGGGCAGACTCCGAAGAATTGTTAGATGCCGTAATTGACAAAAGAAAAGATGGAAGGGATTTAAATATTAAAGTCATGGTCGATGGTGGCCACGAATTTTTCAAAATATGTTTTTTTTTTTTACAGACGACTATATAGAAGCTCAAACTACTACAAAAGTTATTTTAAATCCTTTCAAAATCAAGGATTGTTATTTGTATTTTTTGAGTTAAACTGTTTCCTTTTTTATATAAATCAAACGAAAATTAAGTAGAGACGTTTCAAAGGTAAATATGGCAAAATTGCTAGTAGGCGTTCGCTACTAGTTGAGTAGAGGGCTTGTCCATGCTGACAGTGTCATATTAGTCTAGAATGAATTGAATGAAAGAGCGTTTTACTTTGTGGTCGTCCAACATCTAAAGGTATTGTTATTGATTTTTTTGCATAATAATATTAGGGCCATAACTAGGGGGGAGGCAGGGGGCTAAGCCC